>JASPKZ010001625.1:0-61487 GCA_030220185.1 Diploptera punctata
AAACGCCCCATAGCGCTATGAGAAACGCAACAACACCGCAGGTCAAGCCTGTGGCACCCTCTTTATAGAAACGTTAACCATCAGGTGAGGACAATCATACAAAACCAAAACCTTAAGCCACCTAACAGTATTCAAGATTAATTAAAACCAATGGAAATTAAAATTAAATTTTAGGAAAGTTATATTTTGAGGTTATTTTAAAGATATCTATTTTTGGTTGGACATATTACCTCAATAGTTAATGTTGATTTGTTCTTGGACATGTTTTCAAAAAAAACAATTCGTTTTATCTCATCTTTCCCATACTGGTTTATTTATGTTGCATTATGTTTTGCACCACCTGGATGTCGATGTCAGCTCCATTCCTGTTGTTGGCCAAAGAAGAACCTTCCCAAACAAGGTCACCCCCATCGGAAATTTTCAAAAATTTCTAACTCTGTTTCTGTTTTCTGAATATAATTGTGTTCACAAATAGTCAGCTCTTTTGGATTTTCTAACGTTTTAATAATTAGGTGTCTGAATTTATATTATGTTTTCAGACCAAACATGAGCAGCAAATGCAGATATTTTCAATTTCTCCCTTTAATATTCTGATGTGAACACCTATTCAGACACTAAATTATTAAAACAATTAGAAAATACAAAAGAGCTGACTATTTGGGAAAAAATTTATATTCAGAAGAACAGAAACAGAGTTATGAAATTTTGATATTCCGATGGAGGGTGACCTTGTTTGGAGGTTCTTTGGCCAACCACAGGATGGAGCTGACATCGACATCCAGGTGGTGCAACATAATGCAACATAAATAAAACCAGTCTGGGAAAGCTCACGATAAAACAGAATTGTTTTGAAACATGTCCAAGAACAAATCAACATTAATACTGAGGTAAGATGTCCAGACCAAAAATAATATAAGTGAAATTAAATCTTCACTTCATTACACTCAACAGCTGTACGGTAAAAGATGGGCAGACATTGTAACATCTTGGAAGAATAAGTGCCACAAACCAAGAAAAGAAGTTATTGCTATATTTAGACTGAACACAGACCACGACAGCCTTGCTGCACATCTACACAAGATGAAAATAACCAAAAGTGAAGAATGCACCTTATGTTGTCAACCAAATTCAAGAATGGATCGGCAACATCTGCTACATTGTGCAACTGTTCAATCTAACAACCTAAGTAGCTATGAAACAATTATAGGAAATGTTTTTATTAAGGTAGAATTTTTTATCACTCACCTCATATTTTTGTTCTTATTTGACTATAAACTAGTTTTGGAACATAGAAGCATGGACACTAAAAAGACAACATGAAAGCAGAATAACGGCTTGTGAAATGAGATTCATGCACAGAACAGCGGGTTACACCAGATGGGATCGGAAAAAGGAACACCGATATCTTAAAAGAATTGAAGACTACGCCAATTTTGGAATATATTAAACAGTACCAACTAAATTGGAAACACCATCTTGAAAGAATGAGTTCAAATCGGATCCCCAAAGCTGTTTATAATATATATACCAAGAGGACGAAGATCACTGGGCCGTCCTACAAAACGCTGGAGGGAAAATTTTTCTATAGGATTGTAACAGGCCTTGGCCTAATACTTGGAAGGAAGAAGAAGAAGAAGTTTCTGTTCCATCCTCAGTATCGTCACGACCGTTGTTCTGTCGTTTTGAAGAGCTGTCCTTCGCTCCTTCCATTGGCTGACTGAAAAATTCTCGAAACCAGGTCATTCTCACCGGGAATTCAAAAGTTCACCCAATTTCTTCTTTTTGCTCTTTTGAATGTAGATCTTTTCCCAAACAGCAAGTTCTTTTGGTTTTTCTATTTGTTTTAATAATTTAGCTTCTTTCTCAATAAGATGTTTTTTCAGACCATGCATGGTCAGCCACTGCAAATTTTTCTACTTCCCCTTTCTTGACATTCCTGAGATGTTCTTTCACTCTAGTTTTCAAATATATATAAAAATAAATAAATATTGATCGATGAACTTAGATATTCCTGTAGAGAAAAATTTGATTTCAAAATTTGTAAACCCAACCAAAGATGGCAGCACTAGAGGTAACCATAGAGAAATCAACAAACAGAGAATTTCAACTGTTGGAGTCATGACTGAAGATGAATGAAAAATTTGTTTGAAACCAATGGTGTCAAAGAAATTTGAAATTGTATGAGGTGAGTTAATAAAAATATGTTCTCCATTCAATATTCTAAGTATATTGAGATTTCAAAGCCTTGGCAGCCTCATCTTCAGTACTATCTTGACGACTGTTATGTCGATCGGAAGAACTACTTCTGAAGTTCCTTCCGATTCGAAATAACATCAGTCGTCAAGATAGTATTGAAGATGAGGCCGCCAAGGCTATGAATCGCGATATATTTAGAAGACTGGTTATGAGGAGAGGTATGAAACATTTTATTTATCTTAAATTAAATCTCATAGTGAATTTAATCCTATAAAAGTTCAATTGTTTTATGTTACTTACTTGTTTAGAACAACAGAAGTTATTTCTGGGAATGAAAGTTCCAACAGAACTTGCTCTCCATCGTCAACAAAGTAGATGCCACTCCAACTTACAGCGAGTATCAGATTGTTCTTAGGCAGATCCGAACCTGCGCAGTATTACATCTTATATTTATTTTTAATACAAATTCTAATGGAAAGTAACACTATGAGGTAAATTATCATAAGTAATGCCACGAGTGATTTCCAATTTATCTAGGGGAATTGGAAATCAACAGTGGAATTTGTTAGGACTATTTAAAGAATAAAATTAAGCCGTTCCGAGGAACAAATTATGGGAAGTATTGGAGAAATACAATATTGACAGAAACCTAATAGAAATTATTAAACAAACCTATAAAGATAACTCCGCTTATGTTAAAATGGGAAATATAATGTCTAATCCTATAAACACCTCAAAGGGATTGAAACAGGGTGCAGTCTATCACCAATTTTATTTAATATTTATGTAGAATTTATATTAACGAAATGGAAACAAAGCTGCAAAGGTATGGGGATCCCAATAGGCAATAGATTTTTGCTGAACATTACAATTTGCCGATGATCAACTGGTTTTAGCGCAAGACAATTTTGATATGGAATTCATGATACAAAAGGTTGAAAAGCACATATGAATCATGGGGTCTCACAGTAAATTTACAAAAACCAGATATCTGGCAATAAATAGCAATGAAAGAGAAAACTTAGTATTGGAAGATGGAATCCAAATAAAGCAAGTGAAACAAACTAAATATTTGGGAATGATTATGGATAACATCGAAGGTATAGGCAAAGAGAACATAAAACATAGAATTGAATTGAGTAGCAAAATAATATCATCATTAATTCCATATGGGTGGGATAAGCATATTTGGAAAGAACAAAAAAAATATATTGGTAAAATTGGTGGATGGAATCTGTTGCAATGTACGGAAGTGAGGTCCTGGAAATCAATAAGTACTACAAGGAATAGACTAATAGCTCTAGAAATGGATTATTTACGAAGAAGTGCCAGAAAGTCTAAATTAGAAACGTGTCACAATAAGGAAATTAGAAACAAAATGGAAGCAGAAGAAAGCATAATTGAAAGAATTGAGGAAAAGGGAATTAAAGTGGTTAGGACATGTTTAAGAATGGAAATGAGCGATGGCCGAAGCAACTATATGAATGGCATCCTAACAGAAAGAAAGAAAAGAGGAAGACCAAGGTTAACATGGAAGGAAACATGAAGAGAGTAATGCAAGCTAGAGGGCTAAGCATCGAAGTGCCCAAGACCGTAGGCTTTGGAGGTTTGCACGGGAAGACGGCAGCAGCTGTAAAAACCCGAAGATAGATAGAGAAATTAAGCCGTTTACTTACAAATCATTATTTAAATATCCATCCATAGTAATTCTGTCTGAGGGCAGGTCTTTCATTGCAATCATATATTTTCATGCTGGAGCTGGAATTTACTCAAAACTGTTTAGCTTCTATGTTTGCAGTAGGGGAAAAATGTACACACACTTCGATGGAGAAATTCAGGCAATAGAGTTAGGACTAACACAACTCCTCTACAGAATAGATACATTTCAGAGAGCAGTTGTACTAAGTGATTCAACATCAGCTATACAAAGCTATACCACAACATACTTACCTCTCCAATCTCCAGAAAAGTGTTGGAAAAATATAAAAAGATCATAAGATTATCTGACCCAAACAAAATAAAATTTATCCAGCTCCAAGGGATGACCCTCCTCATTGCAGGGTAACATGGAAATGAAATGTCGTATCTTTTAGCAAAAAAAGGGGGGCACACCCAAAATTTTACAGAAAACAAATCAATCCCATGGTACACACAAATACATTCTGACAAAAATTATAATTAAAGGAAACTTCCAGAAAGAACTGATGGAGCACTTCAAATCACAAAGTCAATGAGAAAACCAAATGGGCCAGGCTATATCCAAGCTATCGTCACAGAAAAAAACTGATACGCTCAACAACCAAGACAACAAGCAGTAGGCAACTCTTCCGCCTGTTTTTGTTAACATGAACCCAGACTACCTGGCATACACACCTCCATACAATTGGAATCTTCAACTCTCCAAATTGTATCGCAAATTTTGCCAAGACTATAAACCACTACATAAAGCCCATGAACAAAGATCATCTTAAATTTGAAGAGAAAAATTTTCGCCTAGACCGGGACTCGAACCCGGGACCCCTTGGCTTTCCGGGCCAAGTGCTCTACCAACTGAGCTACCGAGGCGGAGTTACGATCTAGACGCAAATTTTTCTCTTATATACGTTTGTAATTCCCTATCGCCAAATGCTTTTGAAACCATTGTTTCTATCTTTGCAAATGGCGGCTTCTTAGTTACGAAGACATTTATTGGAAATTTAAACATTACTTTAAAAGCCAGTAAAGGCCTCTAATGATGTTTTTATTATTAATTTACCATTTCTCAATGAAAGATAAATTAATTTTGAAGAGAAAAATTTTCGCCTAGACCGGGACTCGAACCCGGGACCCTTGGCTTTCCGGGCCAAGTGTTCTACCAACTGAGCTACCGAGGCGAGTTACGATCTAGACGCAAATTTTTCTCTTATATACTTACTGGCTTTTAAAGTAATGTTAAATTTCCAATAAATGTCTTCTTAACTAAGAAGCCGCCATTTGCAAAGATAGAAAAACATGGTTTCAAAACGCATTTGGCGATAGGGAATTACAACGTATATAAGAGAAAAATTTGCGTCTAGATCGTAACTTGCCTCGGTAGCTCAGTTGGTAGAGCACTTGGCCCGGAAAGCCAAGGGTCCCGGGTTCGAGTCCCCGGTCTAGGCGAAAATTTTTCTCTTCAAATTTAATTTATCTTTCATTGAGAAATGTTAAATTAATAATAAAAACAGCCAAGATCATCTTGTTTAATTTTTTATTATTTCACTTCACCTCATACTTCATAATTCCTAGCAGACCCAGGGTTCTTCACATCATTTGTGACATTCTCAATGCTGTGTCACGTTCAATTTGAAGTTCATCAAATTAACACTAGATGGCAACGTTATTGATGGAGATTCCAAACGAAATGCCGGTAGTCCTTTAATGTCGGTTGAAAATGAGAAAGATGTTTCTCTTGAAAACTAGTTCCCGTGTTAAAGAAAACATGAAATATGAGGTAAGATGTAAAAAATTACTCATTAATTTAAGCTTAATTTTATTTGTTAAATAGTCCTAACAAATGCAACTCTTGATTTCCAAATCCTCTAGATAAATTGGAAATCATTCGTGGCATCACTTATGATAAATTATTATTAAAAAATATATGATTTCTATTCACTAGTTAAAACTATCTTGCAAGAAAAATAAATTTAAATATTGATTGAACAGTATTTTGAAAATATATTGTTAACACTATATTGACTGAAATATAAATTGTGAAGGAAAACCAAAATTTTAAAGGATTCATAAGAATCCTATTTTAAATTTACTATCATTTTTTATTTAGAGTAATAAAAATACAAACCAGATATCTTCAGACATTCATAAAATCTTGAAAACAGGATTGGCCACTTCATCATTGCAAATGCTTACCACATCTTCCTTTACTTTCTGATTGGCAAACATTCTCCTTTGAATAGTAACTCTGTAAAATTATATTTTAAGTTTTAATTATTGTTTTATAACAAATATAGATTGACTTTCATACACAATAGCTTAGAACTGTAAGCTGTGAAAGATCTCATGAAATGGAATCTCAAATTAATATTTTATGGTTTATTTTAGGAAGTAACATTTTGAGGTTCTTTTAATCAAGTTTTTTTTTTTGAGACTGGAAACATCCTTACCTCAAATTAATGTTGACTTATTCTCGAACATGTTTTGATATAATCTTCTACAGCATCCGCAGCCTGCCCACATTGATGAGTTTCATGTTGTGAACCCTGGATGTCAACATCAGTTCCCTCTTCCGGCTGGCCGAAGAACCTCCAACTAGATCATGTTCAGCAGGAATTTCAAAATTCAGAACTCTATTTTTTTGTTCTTTCTGAATGTAAATTTTTTTCCCAAATGGTAGTACTTTTGTATTTTCTAACTGTTTTAATAATTTAGTGTTCGGATATATCGAAACATGTTCGAGAATAAATCAACATTAATTTAAGGTAAGATTGTTTATTTTTTATTTCACTCACCTCATACTTCATAACTCCTCGCAAACCCAAGGTTTCGTCACATCATTTGTGACATTCTCAATGCTGTGTCACGTTCACAACTGACGTCCAACGGCCTTCTATCCTGCAGACTGACCTCCACGCCATCTGATGGCTGACCGACGAACTTCCAAATCAGTCCTCTCTCCTTATAACCGGGTATTTCAAAATTCATAGTTGTATTTTCATTCTTGCATATGCAAATTTTTTCCCAAATTGTGAGTTCCTTCGGTTTTTCCAATTGTTTAAGTAATTTTGTTTTGGTTTCTATTCTATGTTTTTCTGACCAGGCATGTGCAGCTATTGCAGATTTTTTGGTTTCTCCATTTTTAACATTTCTGAGGTGTTCCTTTAATCTTTTATTTAGATTCCTTTTTTGTTTTTCCTATGTATATCTTTTCACAATACATAGGAAACTGTAAAACCTCTTCCAAAGATTTTTAAGTGGAAGTAGATGAATTAGTTTCAACGATTTTCAAGTTGGCTGTGTAGCACAGTGGTCAAGCGCACTGTCTGGTAATCTGCTGGCTGGGGTTCAATTCTCACTGCAATGGATTTTTTAATTTCTTTTTTGTTCCTTGCAATACTGTGGCGGCTCCGTGGCGCAAGCAGTTAGACACTCGCCTCTCACCACTGGAGTCCCGAGATTGAGTCTCGGTCACTCCATGTGGGTTTCGTGTTGAACAAAACGGAGCTTGGGCAGGTTTTTCTCGGAGTTTCTCCCATTTTCCCTTGCCACAATTTTATTCCACCATTTCTCCATATTCATCTCGTCCATTCATTTCATTTAATTCATCCGCCCCTGTGATGGTGCGTCAGGAGAGGTTGGCCAGCACCCTTGTAGTTCACAGACCTCTAAAAATATAGGACTTCATCTCATATCATCCCCCGACCCAACCCTGAGTTGGACAAAAGTTGAGGATATTTATTTATTCCTGCAATACTAAACTAAAATTAAAATATAAAATTACGGAATATTCACCTGAAAGGTCCGTCTCCTCAACTTAATTAATTATTTAACTGTAGCGCTTTCGGGACTTGTCCCATCATTGGCAGGATTCAAAACTGGTGTTTCACTGTTTCAGTTTTGAATCCTGCCGATGATGGGATGAGTCCCGAAAGCGCTACAGTTAAATAATTAATTAAGTTGAGGATACAGACCTTTCAGGTGAATATTCTATAATTTTATATTTTAATTTTGAATAATATCTCAACGGAACACATCATGAATCTTATAAAAGTTGATTACTAAACTATTAATTATGGAAAACCCAAGGTCTCTAGGTTGAATGTGCTAATGTGTTAGTAGCGAGAACTAGAGATCTTAGGTTCAAATTACAGTTTGGGTGAAAATTTTTCTATTCAAAAATTAGTTTGTCCTTCAGGGAAAGTGACAAATTGAAATAAAAACATTTCTTCACCTATCTTGTTGGAAATTTATGTAGCAACATTATCTGCAAATTATCACATTAAAAATAATATTTCTTACCTTATTAAAAGCATCAGTAACAAGTGTTCCCCATCTGTAAAGACCTTTGTCTCCACTGTTTTTCACTAATTGCTCAGGTAGGTAATTGGGTAGTAAACTAGACAAAAGTGAAGGCTCAAGATTTCCACCATTTTCCACATAATATTGTTGAGCAGCCATCATTGCAACATCATTTTCCTAAAAACCAAATTAGTAATTATTATATTGTTCAGTTGTTTCTTAACTCACCTCATACTTCTTAACTCCCACACAGATTCGAGTTTCTTCACTTCATTTGTGACATGAGGTGAGTCAAGAAACAACTCAACAGAAATTAAAAATAACCTCATAGTGTTATTTCCTACCTACATAACTTAATAATAATTATTATATTTAAATTAATATTGGGAAGTAAACATTATGAGGTTATATCATTAATAGTGAGTGGAGAACATATTTTTATCGACTCACCTCATACATTTTCAAATTTCTTTGATACCGAAGGTTTCAGACAATATCATGTCCCTCTTCAGTCATGGCTTCCACTGATGAAATTCCGTGATTGTTGATTTCTTTAGCGACATCACCTCTTGTGCTGCCATCTTTTGTTGGGATTATAAACTTTGTAATTAAATTTTTATCCACCGGAATATCAAAATTCATAGATCGATATTTATTCTTCTGAATTTCGATATTCTGGTAGATAAAAATTTAATTACAAAGTTTATAATCCCAACAAAAGATGGCAGCACAAGAGGTGATGTCACTAAAGAAATCAACAATCACAGAATTTCACCAGTGGAAGCCATGACTGAAGAGGGACATGATATTGTCTGAAACCGTCGGTATCAAAGAAATTTGAAAATGTATGAGGTGAGTCGATAAAAATATGTTCTCCATTAACTATTAGTAATTATTATGTTTACATACAATTTTAAACATTTTATATTTTGTAGAATGCAGGCTTTCATGGCCGGTGCCGTGATACTTTAAAATTCCGAGCTATACAGCCTTGGTCCATAATTAGTGTTTCTACCAGACATTTATCCCTCTCTTTGGTTCTGAGTTCTTCTAGGTGGTGTTCCTTGGTCGGACGCTTGGCTGTGTATGCGCAGTAGACTGCTGGATCCTGTACTTATACCTGTGCTGGTTCCCGAATCGCTCAAGTATGTCAAAACTGATTGGGTTTGCGTTGTCACATCTGATTGGTTTGGTTCTCTCTGTTCATTATTAAGTAGGCTTACACGCCTGTTATTTAACGTGTAATACCTTCATCATATCAAGTTTTAGGGTCGAATCTATGAACGCATTAAACCGTAAAAGGCATTCTTTGCTGAGAAAGTTGTATCCTAATAATTTTGCTTACTCAGAAATCTATTCATGTGATAATAATTGTTGAAATTCATGCGATAATAATTGTTGAAATTCGTAAGCTACCTGATGAAGTAACTTAAGACAGAAATTTATCGTGAGAATCCCAAGGGAACCGATGGTAACCGATGTAGTTTGAAACCTTGCCGCGTACCTAGCTGCTTTATCCAAGTTGTCGGACCTTAAAGACTTCGATCATGTTTTCGGTATACGCAGAGAAGAGGAATTTGATAGAGTCTACCAAAGAATTCAACTGGAAGAACAGGAGAATCGGCGTAATATTGCATGACATAGACGTCGTTGTATACGGTATTATTTGCGGGATGCAAGTGTAAAAATGCATTCCTCTAGCAGACGAAAATAACGGTAGTGGTTTATCGCTGAAAATTCTGGGTAATTTCTTGCCAATATTACGAAAATGACGACTTTCATGCATGACCAGTTAGTGGGTAGCTAATTCGATCTTTGCACTTGCTCACGGTGAGTCAGCTCACCAGTGATTGGAAGTAATTTGAGTAGAGACTAATGTTAATAGTGAGTGGAGAACATATTTTAATCGACTCACCTCATACATTTTCAAACTTCTTTGATACCGACGGTTTCAGACAATATCATGTCCTTCTTCAGTCATGGCTTCCACATGAAGTGTTATATATTACAGCATATAAACATTTGCCATATTCTTTACCAAGACAATAATACATATATTACTACTCTCTGAAACCTAAGAGAGGAAAGTTTACAATGTGTGAGAGACCTTAACATTGAACATAGTGGCATCAATATTAATACTCAAAGTCTTCTACCAGATACAAGGAAACTCAGGAAACAACTAAGAGACAAAGAAGCAGTTCTCTGGAGTCAACTTCCTCATAAAAGGAAAAGGCGTTGTTCTCTACAGTGAAAATACACCAGCAAATCAATGGATTCATGATCATCAGGGATTCTCTTGTTCCGAATGGAGAGAAGCAATTAAAATGCAAACCAATGTATCGGCGGTGCATTCTTTGCCAGGCAGGTCTAGGGACGATACCCTCTGTAGACGTCGCAGAGAGCACGAAACCCTTGCACATGTCCTTGGGGCTGTCCGTTTGGAGAATCACTGAGAAAATATTCGGCAACCACCCACTATTCGAAATATGATGGCAGAAGCCTTGCGAGATTATGGATAGACAGTTTATGAGGAAGTTCATGGTGTGGCCACTAATGGAAGTAACAGACAAATAGATATTATTGCATTTAGACCATCTTCTAAAATTGCTATGATATTAGATCCCACAATCCGTTTTGAGACTCATAGTGGTCAGCCTGAGAAAGTTAACTGTCAAAAGAAAGCCATATATGAGCCAACAATTGACTACTACAAAGATAAACACCAATTAGATAGTATAACTGTCACAGGATTGATGATCGGGACAAGAGGTACTATACCAGGATTCTTAGCTAAATTTTGAAATTTGTTAGATTTGGACAGAGTGTATCTTTCTAAAATTGCCATCGGCTTTCCATTAGAGGATCAATTTCAATTTTAAGAAACCATTAGTTATGTATATAGGAAATAACACTATGAGATTTCTTAGTATTGTTTATTTTTTTATTATTTCACTCAGCTCTTACTTCATAACTTCTTTGCAGACCTAGGTTTCATCACAACTTTTTGTGACATTCTCAATGCTGTGTCACGTTCACAACTGACGTCCAACGACAGGATTGAAGGGCCGTTGGACATCAGTTGTGAACGTGACACAGCATTGAGAATGTCACAAATGTTGTGATGAAACCTAGGTCTGCAAGAAGTTATGAAGTATGAGGTGAGTGAAATAATAAAAAATAAACAATTTTAAGAAACCATCTTTACAAAATTTTACTTTATAGTATGTATACTTCAATTACAATTTGAAATTTTTTAATGTATTTACAAAATGTATTTTAATCAATTTAGAGAAAATTAATTGTTTGTATCACTTTGTCCTTGAGGCAATCCTCTAATGAGGAAGGTTTGTATATATATAAAATGTAAATAATTGTCAGATTAATTAAATTTACAACCTTTATATTTCCGATTGAGGGTCTTTCCACTTTTCAGCGGTTAGCCCTTTTACCAGCCGGCTGCTGGCCCTTCACATCCACATGTGTCAATCACAGAGTAGATGATCAACAGCCAGTGTAGGGGGTGACATGTGGTTAGCATGTCGAGTCCCCCAGCCGTTATAGCTGGTTCCTCAACCTGGAGCCGCTACTTATTGTAGCTACCCAATTGCCTCACGATGCTGGGTGGGCACCGGGTCCCATACTGGCCGAAATACCATGAGAAAATTTCTTCCCCCATGGAGACTCGAACCAGCGCAAGTCCCGTAGCTCTGCGCCAAGGCTTCCTACCTTAACCGCTCGGCTACGGCGCAGGACACAACCTTTATATAAGGAAGTAATTCTAATCCTCCAACCAAAGCAATGGAGAATGATAATTACATATAACTTACCCTCTGACAACGATATTCTCCAAATTTGAATCCTCGTACCACTTGCTGATAAATAAGTTTTGTTGCTACTTGAATCTTCTGCAGGATCGTGCCAAGGAACAAACATTTCCTTCCTAAAGAATAATCTCCAAGGAGCATTCCTTTCTTGAGCTCCTTGTTCTTTGGCATATTGTTCACACTGAGAGATAGCATCCATAATGTGGTCTCCTTTATTACCTAGTGATGATACCTAGACAAATAAAATATACTTGTACAAAATGATAATGAAGCACCAGGAGAGTTTCTTAATCTAAACTTAACCTAAATCCCACACCATGGGCAACCATAGGAATAATTCCCTTTAAGGAAAAATTCCTATGGTTTGACTGGGAATCGAACCGGGACCTCATGAACTGTAGTCAGGAACACAATTTGATAGAAAATTTACATATGCAAGAATCGGCCATGGTGGACTAGTGGTTATGCTCCTTGCCCCTGGTCCCGGGTTCAAACCCGGCCGGGGTCGATGGATTTTTAGGACGGAAAAATCCAAGGAGCAAGTCCTGCGGGAGGGATTTAAGCCGTGGGTCCCGAGTCTGAAGATTTTCAGGCTCGTAAAAGATCCTTAAGCCTGAATGAAAGGACCTCTAAGCAAAAATTTACCAAATTTTCCCGTCCTAACCACTACCTTTGTTTCCTAGATGTCAGTATGAGGTGGAACGCTGACCACGAACCACTCCAATGACATCTATACGAAAACAAGTGTAACTAAATTAGTATGGTTCAAATTCTTTCCTATAGGGGGAGAGCGCCTAAATCTCTGTCAAGGGAAAACATGGGCTTACAAGAAGAAGAATAAAACCATGAATTTTTGAAATTCCCAGTGAATGAGAAAATAATTTGATTTGGAAGTTCATCGGTCAGCCAACAGAGAGTGCAGAAATCAATTTGACAAGAGGGACAACCGCAAGATAACATGTTGTGAAGCATCAAGAATGTCACACAGTTAGCAATTGAAAACCGGTCTGCATAAAAATCAAGAAATATGAGGCGAGTCAAAATACACAATTCAAATATAATATTATAAAGTATTTGACACGGTTACTTACCTTATCAAAGAGAGCAATGAACAGCGTAAAACCAAATCTGTCTTTCAGATTTATGTTGTCACACAATTGCTGCACTAACTCTTCTGCAGTTGTTGCTGAGTCAGCATTCAATTCTTGACGGTTCCATCCATAAATGTGACATCTATGACAATAGGTTTCTTTGATTTCGTAGCCTAAAATGTAATTAAAGATTTAAATTAGTAGGAATTATCACTATGAGGAAATGATAATCAAATGTCTAATAACACTGGTCGACATGATTTTTGTCTCATGAGCTACCAATAGTTGTACTTAATGCAGTTTTTTCATTGTGTTTTCAAATATGTATTCGGAATTTCTCCATCATCCACAGTTTTTTTTTACTTCAATTTCAATTAATGGATTTAAATAATTATTTGTTAACATGTGTGAAGAAGGTACAGTGTACTGAAACAAGCTGTTACTGAATTATATCTTAATAAATATGAAAATGAAAATAAAACTAAGTTTAATTTTTATTTAATTATTAATTTTTTTTTAATAAACTTTTTTTCTTAAATTAATATTAAGAAGCTAAAGCTTGTTACCATGATTGAAATAAGTATATTAAAGTACACTACTAAATTATTGTAATCAAATGGTAAAGAGAAAAATTTATGCCTGAACCAGGAATCGAACCCCCAAACCTTCAGCTTTCCGTGCTGATGCTCTTAACCATTGAGCTAATCCAGGCTTCCTTCCCATCCAAGCATAAATCCTTTCCTTTACCTTTCTCTTTACCATTGAAGAACAATAATAATCTAGTTAGTGGAATTGAAGTTATACTGATTTTGAAATGCATAGTAAACAGCTTTAGTTTCTTAATATTAATTAATAAATAATGCTATAGCTATGTGGAGTCCGTTCATGTCTTCTTCAGGTAGAAGCCATTCCATTGTGTATTTGTGAATGATGATTTCATAGCATTTGAATGTGGGACCAAGCGCACGCGAGGTTGAATTACAGTTGAGGAAGGATTTCTGCTTGGATGGGAAGGAAGCCTGGATTAGCTCAATGGTTTAAAGAGCAATCCCAGCACGGAAAGCTGAAGGTTCGGGGTTGGGTTGCTTCCCGGTTCAGGAATAAAATTTTTTCTCTTTACCATTTGATTACAAAAAAACGTTTTCGCGCCATTTATTATATTGGTGCAGTGAGCCAAATGAGTATGGGAACACTTTCATCAGGAGATTTCAGCTATGGAAAAGAGATATCAAGGTAAATGGAATCTAATATGCTGGCTGATTATTGTTGGACCATCAAGAGGGATGCTCCACAGGCAAAATATAGCAGAAAATAGTCATTTCTTACTTTCTAGGTGAGTCCGACTGTTCAAATATTGTGTAGTTATGAATGTAGAAAATATAAGTGTTTGAAATTATAAATGCCTGTCTCTAGGAAACCTTGCGATGGAGAAAAACCGATATCATATTTGAATTCAGGAGAAAAAATATTATCAGAATCACATATTTTCTTTCTGAGACAAAAAAAAAGTTTATTTTTTGTTGCTCAGTGTAATTAAGTGTCTAATAATTAAAGATATTTAATTATTAAATCAATTTAAGATTTAAATTAAAATGTTTTATACCTCACCTCATATCCAGTCATTGAAGATCTAATTAGAAGACTGGAAATGATCTTAAATTAAACCTCATAGTGATTTTTTTCTATAAAAAATTATTAAATCACTATTTAATTATATGAGTTTAAAACTCATAGAAGAGTACATTACGTAAATGCAGTTTAAAAGTAAATTGAATGAATATTCATTTTATTTATCTCGCGGTGTGATGAAAACAAGATTTAGGCTCGTATCTATGAACGCATTAGACCGTAAAAGTCGTTCTCAACATGTACTCTGCTGAGAAAGTTGCATCCAAATATGTTTTGCATACTCAAGAATATGTTCATGCGATAATAATTGTCGAAATTCTGTAAGCTACCTGGCGAGGTGACTTTGTGGAGAACGAATCATGAGCAACCCGATGGGAACCGATGTAGTTGAAACCTTGCTGCCTGCCTTGCTGCTTATCCAAGATGTCTGACCTTGAAGACTTCGATCATGTTTTTGGTATAACGCGGAGAGAGGAATTTGATAGAGTCTACCAAAGAATTCAACTGGAAGAACAGGAGAATCGCCATAGTATCGCGCGATGCAGACGTCGTATATGGCTTATTTGCAGGACGCAAGCATAAATGCATTCCTCTAGCAGACGAAAATAACAAAAGTGGTTTTATCGCTGAGAATTCTGAGTAATTTCTTGCCAATATTACGAAAAAAAACGACTTTCATGCATGACCAGTGAGCGACTCGCTAATTTGAACTTTGCATGTTCTCATGGAAAACTCAGCTCACCAGAGACTTAGTTTTGGAAGATGGAATGGGATGTATCAAAGGATGTGAAGAATGTAATTAGCTGGGGATCAAAATTAACTAAAAATGTACCCAAGAAAATGATATAAAATATAGAATTCAAAAAGGCAGATCGGTAATAATAATGCTAAATGGAGTTTTGTGGGATAAGAACATAAGAATAGATTATATTGAATTAATGTTGGAAGTAAACATTATGAGGTATAATACTTTTAATTCAATGGAGAATATATATTAATATATATATATATATATGGTATGATAAGAAAAATAAATGCCATATATATATATATATATATATATTATCAGAAAATCAAGTTGAAAACACAAACAAATTTCTTGTCCAAAGTAACGGAAATAAAAAACAGATTTGAATCTTCCTAAATCTAAAGAAAATATTTTGATCAGAGAAAACCCCCTTACTTTTGAACCAATTAACATTCAGCTAAATCTAGAAGAACCAGTTACAAAATCTGAAACTCCCACACTTGTACTAAAAACTCTAGCGTTAGAAGCTGTGAATAAGAGATATCCACCAGAAGAATGGTTACATGTCTACACAGATGGATCTACTATTGATAACAACTCAGGATCAAGAATTACATGTGCATTATTTTCATTTTATCTATCAGCAGGATACCACACAACAAATTTTGATGCGGAAGTAACGGCTATTCATATTTCACTCCAACAATTACTATACAGAATAATAAATTTCAAAATGCTGTCATACTATCTGATTCGAAGGCAGCAATATATGCAATAAATTCACACAAAATGAAGTCAATACAAATTAAAGAGTGCTACAAAATGATTCAACAACTCCAAAAACTACAGAAAATAATTCAATTGCAATGGATACCTGCACATTGTGGAATTGCTGGAAATGACACTGCTGATTTTCTTGCCAAAAAAGGCCCCAATCTAATTCAGAATACTACTAAAAGCTTACCTTTCACATCCATAAAAAGAATAATTAAAAACAAATATAAAATCAAAACAAAACCAAGACCTATGTAATAAAGCCAAAGATAAAAAATTGAATATTTTAGTAAAGAAGTCAAATATTATTCCAGAAATTCCACGTAAAACTATAGTAGCCAAATTTAGACTGCTTACAGAACATGACTATTTGGCCAAACATTTATATAAAATAGGAATCTATATGAATCCAAATTGTCCTCTATGCAACAAAGACGAAGAAATGAATGAAGAACATCTACAAACCTGTGAAGTAATATCTGTTGGATCCACCATAGAGAAATATTGGAGAGCAAGAATGCTAATGGCTTCGTTGCCAAGGCCCAGCATTTAAAAACAACAACAACATTCAGAAAAATATAGATCAATGAATTTTGATATTCCTAACGAACAAAATTTGATTTTGAAGTTTATAAATTCAACCGTAGATGGCAGAACTGAATAGTGACAGTAAAAGAGTTGATGGCTGAAGAATTTCATCAGTCGGAGTTTATAACAGAGGAAGGGCGTGATTAAGCTTGAAACCGCAGTTTTGTGAAAGCATGAAATTTATGAGGCGAGTTTTTAAAAAAAATGTTCTCCGATTAAAATTAATGATATTATACTGACAAATGATACAAACCTGCAATTCAATCCAACTTGGAGGCTGAGATCGAGGCCCATTTTTGAAAGTTCTATCAAGTCTTCCTTCACAATAAGGTGCATAACCAGGAGGACCTCCACGAATGAAATTCTTTAAGTAATTCACAAATCTTTCTGAAGGAGGGAAACATCCCACACACAGAGAAAGCAGAATCCAACCACGGGCATGAGAGGCTTTAGTTGGATTATTGCTCAGCTGCTTACAAATCTGACAGTAAATTTCATCCCTATAAAAACAAGCATCACAAATTTATTTCTAGGGCACAATAAGTCAGGTAACTTAATCAAATTATATTTAAATAAAATAATGTATTAATAGTGAGTGGAGAACATATTTTAAATGACTCACCTCATATAATTTTAAATTTCTTTGATACCGGCGGTTTCAGACAATATCTTGCCCCTCTTCAGTCATGGCTTCCACTAATGAAATTCTCTGGTTGTTGATTTCTCTATGGACATACCTCTTGTCCTGCCATCTTTGGTTGGGATTATAAACTTTGAAATTAAATTTTTATCCACAGGAATATCGAAGTTCATAGATTGACAAGATATTGTCTGAAACTGCCGGTATCAAAGAATTTTGAAATTATATGAGGTGAGTCATTAAAAATATGTTCTCCACTCACTATTAATGATATAACCTCATAATGTTTACTTCCCAATATTAATTTAAATATAAAAATAATGTATGCCTAATCTGGGATTTGAACCAAATATCTCTGGTATTATACACAGTGTTCTGCCATTGAGCTACTCAGGCATCTCAATTTAAATTTTCTCTCCTTATACAATCTCCGCATGCCAAAGTTAATGAACCTTTGTTCCACATGCCAACTGGCAGCTTCTTCTCAAAAAAGACTCTACATGGGATTTAACACTACTTTATAGCCAGTAAAGCCTTATTTCTGAGGTTTTTATTTTAAATTTATCACTTCTCACTGAATGACAAATTATACTTCAAGAGAAAAATTTACGGCTAAACTGGGTTTTGAACACAAGGCCTTTGGTTTTATACACCATTTCTCTTCAAGTGGGGAGAGCTGGTAAATACCATACTTTTAAATGATCAAACACCTGTGCCATGCTGACGAAAAAGTCCTGCTGTGACATAACTTGTTATCCTCTGTGGTTGTGAAAGACTATGTTCCCCTCCTTACGTCATCGACACGGTCAGGTGTGCGCCGATACCAATGTCCGAGATGCGGAGACATGCTTCATTAACAGTCGGAGTAAAGTTTTGTTCCTGGAAGGTCGTCGGGGATCGAGGGAAGATCCCCTGGCCGAGGACTGTTCCGTTTTCTATGAAAGAAGCTGTTAAGAAGATATTTAGTTGGAATGAATGAGGACGTTAAGCACGATGGTGAAAGCATGTATGGATTCATTATGTAAACCTTTGTTAAGTTCAATTTACGACTGTTCATTATTGTTTTCTATTCTTTATGTTCATATTCAAGTTACGACAGCTAATTGTCTTGTTAGTTTATCATACAATTTCAATTATACATATTTTTAGTTAAAGAATCTTGATGTCGAATTATTATGATTTATTTAGTTGTCTTGAAGTAGGTTTGAACCTGAGATATGCGTGCTGTAGAGCACGTTCCCATTGCTTACATGATCAGTCATTAATATTAAAAGATAGTAAGAAAGATTAGCTGTAATTTCAAAGGATTCATGTTAAAGAATATTACACAAGTGGTCTACTTAACTCATTCGCCTCAGAAGACTACACTCGCTTACTCTGCTGTTATATATTTTGCAATATTTTGTACATCGCTTGGCAGGATAATCTTCTGTTAACATTTATGAGTAGTAGAGGAATGTGTTTTTGCCTTCCACCCTTATTGTGATCTCAAGTACCGTTATATTTTGTTTGTTTTGAATGTCTAAAAATACACTATATAATATACGGTAACCGGATTTTGAATGTCTGAAAATAGACAATATAATGTAAGGTACCTTAAACCGGTTTCTGAAATGCATTGAGCATTTAAACCTGAAGCAAATGGGTTAAAGAAAGATGAAATTGTCTGTAATCGTGGGCCCAGCTACAGACTCTGTTTAGAAGCTTGTATGATACGAGCTATGTTTGTATTTAAGTATTGGTTTCAAAATAGAGATAGTCCATGCGCCTCTTCACACCTTCAGCTGTAGTTGACAAAATGAATAATCTGGCAACCATGTTACTATAGGGGAATTAGCTGTCCTTCCTTTGCCTTTCTCATTACATGTTGCCAATTCCCTTGTGTTGTGTTGTGAGGCTGGTAATAGAGAGATAACACACTCTATGATTTTATTTCAATATTTTTATATTTAAATTAAATCACAAATTAATACTTAAGAGAAAATTTATGCCTAAACTAGGATTAGAGCCCAAGATTTCTGGTTTTCTGTACCATCACTTTTATCCATTAAGTTATCTAGGCTCCTGATTTAGACAATTTTTTCTCTTATGATGATCTTGAAGAAGATTTTCGGGCTGTAGGCCGTGGTCTCGAGGCTTGAAGTTCCCCGACGTTTCGACAGAGACTGCGCATGGGAAAATTATATAAATCCCATGCGCTTGAAGTTGAAAATTGTGTTCTACACACATTCTAGCATCTTCTAATTCAAGAAGATAATATTCTTAGTCTGTGATTTTAAATGAACCGACACCTTCAGCAGTCATCAACTAAATGATGAATTTGATTACCACGTAATGATCTTTCTCATGTGTTTTAGGGATTCTCCCTTCCACAGAGTAGCAGTTTGATGACACTAGAGCCAACACACTTCCACTCTAGCTGTGCAGACTTAATTTGAGTGAATGTAAGAACTGAAGCAAGAAGTTCAAAGAGGACTTCAGGAATACAATCAGAAATCATATGTAAAATAAAGAGGAAGAAAAGGTAGACAATGAAGAAGTATGATGAAGGGTTTCAAAGTTAAAAACCAGATGTTAAACAACTGTAATGATGATTACCTTAGTTCTGATCTCAGAATGCCGTGACCAATAATAAAATGAAGTTTTTCAAGATTTTAGTACGTCGGCTTTCCAACCACAAAGTGTAGCTATTCACAGCTGAATCATCTTGTATCAAATCTCTTACATTTTCAATCAACTTATCTTTCCGTTTTAGAGTCATTGAGATCATTTTACGTCTCTCAGCTGCTGTCATATTCTTCAATGCCAGTTCTTCTTGCTAAAATAGTAGCCAAATAAATAATTTAAATTTAGTGATTAAATAAAATAAAACTGTTATTGATTTTCTTCAATTAGGCTGTTAAATCCCCAACTGGATTTAAATGTATCACCTATTTTAAATTTATAATAAGAAAATGTTTGTTACACTGTTTTTCTTTACATTCAGTTAAGTTATGTAGGTAGGAAATAACACTATGAGATTTATTTTAATTTGTGTTGAGTTGTTTTTGACTCGCCTCATACTTCTTAACTCCCTCACAGACTCGAGTTTCTTCACTGCATTTGTGACGTTCAGGTGTGAACGTGATACAGCACTGAGAATGTCACAAATGCAGTGAAGAAACTCGAGTCTGTGAGGAAGTTAAGAAGTATGAGGTGAGTCAAAAACAACTCAACCACAAATTACATTCAGTTGCTTAGTTACACTTGTTACGTACTTGAGTGTATATATAATAACAAAATTCATTTGTATTCATAGTTTTCGTCTGAAGAAGGTACAAAGTATTGAAACAGCTGTAATGAATTTGTATTAAAATAAATATGAAAAATGTATAAAACCTTAAGTTTTATTTAATTTAATCACTAAACATAATGGATAACATATAAAACCTTAAGTTTTATTTTATTAATCACTAAACATAATGGATTTTCATCAGGTAAACACCAAATCAATTGATTAAATAATTAATATTGGCTATACTCTATTTCTTTCTGATTTTTAATAATTGAATTATGTTATATAAAATAAATTGTTGGCCACAGTGGTTTAGTGATTTTGTCCCTTGCTCCTAGTCCTGAGGGTTGCAGGTTCAAATCAAAATTGGCAGAACTTGTACTTCTCTATTTAATGAATGAATATATAATCAAGAGTTAATCATATTTATGTATGTAATAATTTATGAGTTGTCAATTAATTTATTTTATATGATTTTGATTGATTGATCCCCATGAGTTCCACTTCAGGACATGGGTGCACTCTTAGTGGGAAGTTTCTTAACCAGACTAATTTATCTAATAAATTAAATTAATATTAAGAAGCTAAAGCTGTTACTATGATTGAAATAAGTATATTAAAATACACAACTAAATTATTGTAATCAAATGGTAAAGAGAAAAATTTATGCCTGAACCGGGAATCAAACCCCGAACCTTCAGCTTTCCGTGCTGATGCTCTTAACCATTGAGCTAATTCACCATAAATTTTTCTCTTTACCATTTGATTACAATAATTATTTAAGCTTTTTTCCCCGGTGTTTTTAATATAATTCATATAATGTTATAAAGCGTCACTTACATTAAAGGACAGTACAATTTAATATTTTAAGAGAAAACAATGAATGGCAAAACTGGGACTTGAACCCAGGGTCTCTGGAATTCCATAGCAGTGCTCTATCAATTAAACTATCTAGGTTCCTGATTTAGATATTGATTTTTTCTTACTTATATAATCTCGTGTGCTTGAAGTTGAGAACCTTCATTCTACACACATTCTATATATAAAGATTTATTAAACACACTGTGTACATTATAATATAATTACTGGAAGTTATTGTCATCAGCGTAGAATTTTAGAGGCTTACTTCTTGCTATACAGTCAATAAGGTGGTATTGTTGACATTTTTGGTCACATTGCTTGCAGAGGCACTGGTTCGATGTGAGGTGGAACCCTTTTATGGTACATACTCTGTAGTGGAATCCATGTGTGGCGGTCCTCGTGAACACGTGTCTTAGGGAGAAGTTTGGTTCCTTCCATTCTTCGGTGTTCATCGCTGGGGTCAGGAAGAATCCGCGGTCTACATCCCTCGCTTTTTCTCTCTCTCTCTTTTATGTGTGCTTCGTAGGCCGGGGTGTGTGGCAGGTTATATTTTAGTGCTATTTCTTGATGAAGAAGTCAGTCTTGGTTAGATGGTATATGAGTCGGGAGCTTGTTGACCTTGAAACCCTAAGTACTCTCCGAGGTAGGCAATTTTGACCATTTCCAGTCTTTCCAGATTTGCTATGGTTTAACCAAGTCCTGAATGTGGTGATTGCATAGCACGCTATTGATGATATCTTAATGTGAAATAGTCTCGAATGACAGCTTTTCGACATTTTGAATGTCAAATGTGGCCTTTATTGCTGAGTTGCATCTTTCCTGGATGTGCTTGGTGAATGATTTTCCTGTGACTTGCAACGTTAGACTGAGATACTTGTAGCAGTTGGCTAATTGTAGTTGGGCATTTCTATACTTGAATTTGTCATCCCTGTTCACGTTTCCTCCTCGTCTAAATTTCATAATCTTAGTTTTGCTTGTGTCAACTTCTAGTTCGTTCCTGTGCGCATTCTAGCAGCTTCTTATTCAAGAAGACATTTAGTGGATAATAATATTACTTAATTAATAAGTGTAAAGCACAAAATATGCATTATTAGTATATAGTTTATCTTGCTCATTTGTCACTCAGTTGGGTCAGGGATCATTGTCTGTTCTCGCACCATATGGCATGGTATCTGTCACACTTTTTCCCCGCACCACTTGCACTTACACTCGTTCTATCGGTTGGTGATATGTCTTGGTCTTACACACTTGAAGTGGAAACCGTGCGTCGCTAGTCTTGTCACTGCGTGTCGAAGGTCATACAGGGTTCCATCCAGTCTTTGTGTACCATCGCGTCCGTGTCAAAAGAAGTCATCCCACATCTCTCTGCGCTTCCTTTGCATGTCTTTCAGTAGTTTCACATAGTTGGGGTGGATTGGAGTAGAAGCTGTTGTCTCGAGTCCTCCACCAATGGTAACTCTCCTGTCAGTACATACGCTAGGCGTGAGGTGTGGTGAACTTCGATAGGCCCCGAGCTCGTTTCAGGTACGTGCTCTTAATCTTTTCTAGGTCTGCTAGATTCTGGTAACTTAGGTGCGTCTATATATTTTAGTCCATAAGTTGCTACCGGGACTATTTTCAATGCTCTCTGCAGTGAACACCTCCCAGAGGTGCCTTATGTCGCTCTTGCTCTTACTGCAGCATTCTGTCTGTCTTTAATATGTGCTGTGAACGTTGTCCCTGTCGCTGAATCGTTTACTTCCAAGGGTATTTGAACTGTTTTACTGATGTCAGGTTTTCCCTTTGTATGTTAGGTGGTGCTCTTTACCTCCTTTTCTGAAGGTCATTGTAATTGTCTTTGATTCATGATAGTAACATTACTAGTATAGCTTCACTACATAGAAATTAAAATATATACTTTTTGGCAACCGTGTTAAAAGGTTGTATTTGAAATATTAACTGGAGGCCTTTCGAAAGTTGAAGGGACAAGTCCTCCAGGAAGAACATGTGCCCTTGGATTTTTTATCCTAAAAAATTCATCAACCTTGGCTGGGTTTGAACCTGTGACCCTTGGGAACTAGACGCAAGGAACATAATCACTAAACCAATGCCGGCGGATGGTATTTCATCGATATTAAATGATAAAAACCTCGTACTGTTACTTCCTATAAATTCTGACATTATACTTACTAGCATTTGTTTTTCAACACTCTTGATTCTTGTGCTTTTTGTGAAACTTCTTGTTAAAGTTTGATTTATCTTTCATCATTCACAGGCCACCGTTGTCTGGTTTTCTTCTGATTTCATACCGTGGTTCTGGCCAGATCACCCATAAATCCGCAGAATGGTGATCCAAAGGGCCTTAGAAGCCTATAAATACATCATACATTAAATTATACTATCAAAGTTTAAAATTGGGAAACACATTATGAGGTTCTTAATTAATAAATTAATGAAATCATTTTAACATCTTACCTCATCATATTTCATGTTTTATCAAAACACGGTAACTATAGTTTTCAAATGATCCTTGTCATTCATTTTAAACCGCCATTATGACTACCCGGATATTCGTTGGAATCTCCCTCTATAACGTTGCCATCTGGTGTTGATTGACGAACTTCGAGATATCGTTGCCATCCTGGTATTGATTTGATGACTTCGAGATGAGGTCACGTTCATCCCTTCTCCGGAATGTCGAAATTCATAGATTTAAATTTGTTCTTCTGTATAAATATTTTCTCCCAAAACTGTCAAGTCCAAAGGTTTATCCAAAATGTTTTAGAAGTTTAGCTTCTTTTTTCAATTCTATGACCTTCCAACAAACTATGTGCTGCAATAGCTGATTTTTCAATTTCACCATTTTTAATATTTCTAAAGTGTTCCTTTGTGCGAGTGTCCAAATTTCTTTTTGTTTTTCCTTATGTATACTTTATTGCCAATCTCCACAATCAATTTGATAAATTCCAGATTTTTAACTATCTGGGGTGTTCATTTTCTTATTGGTTATTAATAAATTACCAAGGCTAAATTTATTTATTGGTGCCAATGTAATATTGAATTTCTTGAAAATTTTTTGAAATTTGTTATGTATTCCAACGAATATCTGGTAGTCATAATGGCGGTTGAAAATGAATGACAAGATCATTTGAAAACTATAGTTACCGTGTTTGATAAAACATGAAATATGGGGTAAGATATATTTAATTAATGTTGGGAAGTAAACATTATGAGGTATAATCATTAAAAATTATCGGAGAACATATTGTTTAAATAACTCACCTCATAGGTTCATGCTTCCATGATATCGCGATTTCAAACATAATCATGTTCACATCGTCATCCATAAGTTTATATAGGAAAAACAAAAGGAATTTGAAATTCGGACAAAAGAACATTTCAGAAATATTAAAAATTGTGAAATTGAAACATCTGCAATTGCTGCACATAGTTTATTAGAACATCATAAAATTGGAAGAGAAGCTAAAACTTTTAAAACAAGTAGAGAACCTTGGAATTGACAGTTTGGGAAAAAATATACATTCAGACAAAACAAAAATAGATCAATGAATTTTGATATCCCTAACGAAATTACATTGATTTCGAAGGTTCATAAATTCAACCATAGAATAGCAGCACTGAAGATGGCGACAATAGAATAGTTGACGGCCGGAGAAAAAGAATTTCAACAGTCGGAGTTATGGCTGACGATGAACATGATTATGTTTGAAATCGCGATATCATGGAAGCATGAATCCTATGAGGTGAGTTATTTAAACAATATGTTCTCCGATAATTTTTAATGAGGTAAGATGTTAAATGACTCTTATTTATTATTAAATTAATTTAGTTTATAAAGGAAAAATTAACACTTGAATTGGATTTACAACCTGAATCTCTAGCTTTACACACTACTAATCCAGACTTCCAGTGTAAGCATCAATTTTCCTTTCTTCATATACAATTCTCTAGTCACTGCTAGCAATGTAATCGGATGGCTTCTAATTCAAGAAACACATTGAGAGAATTTTACACAACTATTATGGCAAAAACACAGATCCATGTATAAAACACAGGGATTAGATGATCATCCAACCAGTGGATAGACAACACATAGGTAGGATGTTGGATCCCCTAGCCATATAGTTCATAGTTCATTTACTGCCAGAAACTATACAGTATAACCATCACATATAAAAAAAAAGACCAGTTTAACATGTAGTCCAAAATTAAAAAAAATCATATCTGTAGAGTGAAAATAATAGTCAGTGTTTTTATTATAAATGAGTTATGGCTGCAGATGAACGCGACTGTGTTTGGAAACCGCGGGATCATGGAAGCATGAATCCTATGAGGTGAGTTGTTTAAACAAACTGTTCTCCGATGAATTTTAATAATACGTGATGTTTTATTTTAGGAAGTAATATTTTGAGGTCAAGGTGCTGAAACCCAATATGACATATTTAACTTGAAATCAACTAACCAACTGATCTGCAGGTAGTGGAAGATCCAAAAGTGAGTGTTTGATATGTTTCCTAGAATACTGATAATTAATGTTCCCAGTGAAGTACATTGCTGCAAATTTTCTGAAATTGAACTCGGACAAGTCATCTCTTGTGTGTGGAGATTGTGGTATATCTATCACTTCTCCATCAGACTTTCTTGTATCCATTTCCTAAGTGAAAAGAAATAATAAATAAATAAATTAATATACATAACAATAACAATACTAGTACAGTAAAAGCTCCTTATTTGCAGGTTAAAAAATTGCAACACTGTTCCTGAATTTGTGGCTAAAAATTTATTTTTCGTGGATCCAGTTCGTATATTAGAAGGATTAGTATCCTTTATTAACCATTGGCAACATTTTTTTACTGCAGGCACGTGCCAAGGCAGCTAGCTTTTACAAAAAGCCAATTGGACAAATAAATACCAAAGTAAAACAAACCTTATTGTCACTAAGCCTAAAGTTCATTGTTAAAAGCCACTGCCGTAATTCACGTTCCCACTATGTCCATGGATAAATGCCGCCCTCGCCATGATCGGTGTTTTATTGTTTCAACTTGTCTTTCGTTGCAATAATTTTGATTGAATAACAACGTGTCCTCTTCTGCTTTGTTGCCTAATTATAATATGGAGTAAAAGGAAAGAAAATTAGTTCCGAAATGGAAAAAAGTAGTGTTGCTGCTTAAAGAAAAAAAGGAATGTTTGACCTTTTACGTGTTGGCCAGTCGTTTGCATCCATATCATGCTATTTCAATGTTAATGAATCATGAAATCCAAAAGACAAAATAAGGAATTCTATCACTGAATTCACAGCTAAGTATCAATCTGAATCGGAAGACCTTATAAAAGCGGCAAAAACAGTAAAAAATTATGATGATCTTGCTGAAGATTTTCGGGCTGTAGGCCATGGTCATGAGGCTTGTTGTTCCCCAACGTTTCGCCAGAGACTGCGTCTGGCATCCTCAAGGGTTGTCTTGAGGATGCCAGATGCAGTCTCTGGTGAAACATTGGGGAACTACAAGCCTCACGACCACGGCCTACAGCCTGAAAATCTTCTTTAAGATCATCATAGCAACTCCGGCCGTGAAATTCTACGTCAATACAGTAAAAATTACTAAGTTCTTTAAGCCCTTGCCTAATCCTGACTAATAATTAATAGAAATTGTTCAAAATCTCTCATTAATTGATTTTATTTTGATACTTTTTATTTTATTTCGGAACCTTGGAACATACCCCCTATACACCTATTACCATTCCATATTCACGTTTTCTGTATTCATGGCATATTTGCTGAACATATCCCTCGTGAATAAGGAGCTTTTACTGTACAGAAAAAAATAGCTCTCCTCCCATCATTCAAGATTACTCTATGATTCAGAAATAATATGACATTCACAGTTTTCATATTATAACAATCTGTAACTACTGAAGATGAGACAAACATGTTCTTGAAACATATGTCTAACGAAAACAACGATATGAGGTAAGAATTAAACAGACCAAATTTATTACTTATTTTAATGTTATAATATGAATGGCTGTGGTACGTTTTTTGGCGGACATAATTCTACACTTACATCCTTATGCCACTAAACATTTGTAAACACGTTTCGTACTATTTTAACATTTTGGAACCATTTTATAAACATTTATTACAATTATGTTTTTATTATTAATTTAACATTTCTCAATGAAAGATAAATTAAATTTGAAGAGAAAAATTTTCGCCTAGACCGGGACTCGAACCCAGGACCCTTGCTTTCCGGGCCAAGTGCTCTACCAACTGAGCTACCAAGGCGAGTTACGATCTAGACGCAAATTTTTCTCTTATATACGTTGTAATTCCCTATCGCCAAATGCATTTGGCGATAGGGAATTACAACGTATATAAGAGAAAAATTTGCGTCTAGATCGTAACTCGCCTCGGTAGCTCAGTTGGTAGAGCACTTGGCCCGGAAAGCCAAGGGTCCTGGGTTCGAGTCCCGGTCTAGGCGAAAATTTTTCTCTTCAAATTTAATTTATTACAATTATTTAATATTTATAAATTATGCGAAATTTGTACATCGGGTTCTAGAGATGCGGAAATGCTTCATGTAACGTATGCTAGATGGCTCTGAAATCGGAGTTACCAACATTTGAAATAATTTCAAACCATATTTAGTGTTAGTGTACGTAAAATTAGTTTATAGTTTATTAAATAATACGCATGTAAATTGTTTTGTTAGGTTAGGAAATGGGAAGTTGGTTTACATCCATTTTGTTTTGGCATTTGGGAATAAATAATATGCATGTAAATTGTTTTCTTTGGTTAGGAAATGGCAAGTTAGTTTACGTCCATTTTTTTTAACATTTGGGAATTTATTCCCAAAGTTGGTAACGCCGACTGCAGAGCCATCTACTGGAGGCTACATTAACCATTACAGCAACTCGCGCATGTGCACTGCGATTCTGTGGAACTTAGAAGAATTTGTGTCCGCCAAATAACACGACTTTTTCCATATAAATTTTTAAATTCGCAATGACGGACAATTATTATTTCAAAAGAAAAATTAATTAAATATTTAAAGGAAGTGACACTATGAGGTCACTTTTAATTAATAGAGAGTTAGAATTTTTACGAGTTAAAAGGAATTTAGAATGTGATACTTAATGTATTGAAACTGGTCTTCAAGAGATCTACAAATATGAGGTGACTTGTGAAAATTCTAACTCTCTATTAATTAAGAAAAATTAATGCCTAAATTATCATCATTCCTAACGTGCGACCACTTCAAAAGTAAAGTTTTGGGCCTTCTCTTTTTTTTTTTTTTTTTTTCGTTTATACTGTTTTTCCTTTTTGTTTTACCTGTTTTGTTAACTTTCTTTTATTCTCACATAGACACAAGGACAGAACACACCCAGCCAGACCCAGGGTGGAGATTTAAAATCCCCTACCCCCGCCGGGAATCGAACCCGGGTCGCCGGAGTGGAAGGTAGGGACTCTACCGACTACGCCACAGCGACAGACTAAAATAAATTGAAGAAGAGAATAGGCTGTTTTTTTTTTAATTTTCTTCTTTGTCGTTTTTCTTTCATTTACACTGTTCTTCCTTTTTTGTTTTACCTTTGTTAACCTTTTTTATCTTATTCACACATACAAACACAAGACAGGACACACACCCTGACCCAAGATGGAGATTTAAAATCCCCTTACCCCACCGGGAATCGAACCCGGGTCATCAGAGTGGAAGGTAGGGACTCTACCCACTACACACCACAGCGACGGACCCTCAACAATCCTCCTCCATGCCAATCTATCTCTTGCCATAATCAAATTAGTCACTTTCATTTTCCTTAGATGGTTCATTGTGTCATCCTCCCATCTGATCATCGGTCTTCCTATAGGTTTCCATTTATAGAGTTTTCTTGACCAGTCTCTGATCATCCATTCTTATCAAATGTCCCAGCCAACCAATTCTGAGAGATCTTATTTGGTTTACTATATTCTGATTTTTTATTAATTTGTTTAGTTCGTATTTGTTTTGATTCTCCAACAGTATCAGTTCCTCTATTTGGTCCAAATATTCTTCTTAAAATTTTTCTTTAAAAAATTAATAATTTCTGTTTTATTGTTTTTTTTTATGACCAAAGTTTCACTGGCATAACACCTAAATTGCTAATGTTAAAATTTATATTATAACACAGAAAGAAAAAGTTGTAAAATAGTTTACCCCATAAATTGTCTTGTTAGGAGAAATATGTTCACTCTCAGCCATTTCTGGACCGATGATTGAAAAGATATCATCAATGTTAGGAACTTCATCATCTGCATCCATTGGAACTTCAGGTTCAAAATCTTTCACTTCCTTATCCAATTCCATAAGACGTTTCTGAAAGTAAAAAATAATTAATGAAACTACTTTCAAATCAATTACAACATATTCGTATGTCATATTGTTATTTTCTAAAAAAAGGTGAGATCTCTAGTGTGTATTATAATTAACCTTTAAACACTAGGATGTTATTGTTTTGAAAAGAAAAAAATCAATGCTTGAACCGGGCCTTGAACCCTGGACCTCTCATTCAACGCATGAGTATATAATCCATTAAACCATTCAAACTATGATACTCACTCACTGGCACTATCGAACCCGTAGGTTCATGGCTGTGCGGACATAAGCCCTCCATACATCCCTATCCTGAGCTAAGCTTTCCAATCATTCCCTGTATAATCTCTTCTTCCCTCAAATCATAGTTGTTATTCTCCCATCTCATTCTTGGTCTACCAACTAGGAGTTTTCCTTCTAGTTTTCCTACTAGAAGCTTCCATGCACATCTTTCATTCCCATATGTGCCACATGTCCTGCCCATCGCAATCTATGAGTCTTCAAACTATGATACAAATGTTTTTATTATTAATTTAACACATCTCATTGAAAGATAAATTTAATTTGAAGAGAAAAATTTATCCTTCAATGAGATGTGTTAAAATAATAATAAAAACATCAATAGAAGCCCTACTGGCTTTTAAAACTAATGTTTAAATTCCCAATAAAGTCTTCTTAATCAAGAAGCCGCCATTTGCAAAGATGAAGTCACAGCTTCAAGCATGTGGTGCACGGGAATTACAACGTATATAAGAGAAAATTTTGGCATCTAGATTGGAACTCGCCCCGATAGCTCAGTTGGAAGAGCATTGGTACAGTAAACCAAGGTCCCGTGTTCAGGTCCCAGTATGGGCAAAAATTTTTCTCTTCAAATTAAAATTATGACACAAATGTTAATATTTCTTTCCTCATATTGTTTACTGTTACTGTTTACCTTCTATTACTAGGATGAATGGATTAGATAGAAAAAAATTAATGGCCATATACCTCCTCGCGGCTACAGCAGGCTGTGACACCAATCAGTAATAAAATGCTGGTAAGTACATATTTATTGTTTCAAATAAAGTTCAGTTCATTTAAAATGCTGTGATTTGTTTCGTATAATGTATATTAACACTACCTTTTGGATATATTTTTGTATATAAATTGTACGTAATATACATAAAGAGCAGAGGTTTTACTTCCTGCTGCGAGGAGGTTATGGCCAAGTGTGCAATGACAACCAAAACTTTTCAAGTTCTATACATCGATTTCTGTGAACTGGATTATAATTTATTTAATAAAAAGTGAATCAAATTATTTAGAATAAATACATAAATTATATTTTAATTAAACATACTGGCGGCCAAATTTTAATAGGCAACTCAGCAAAAATGTATTCAGTCATTCACAATTTTATGAAAAAAAAATAGATTATGTTCATACACTCGATGAACGTAAAATCTTGCAGCCGGATCTTAGACTATAATAACATGCATTTTTGCACGATAGTGTGTTTTAACATACTTACAGCAATGGCGATCATGATTGAAAGTTCAACTTCCTAAATTTCAGGGTTGCCAACCTAAATAACTATACTGTAATATTACATATTACAAACCACATGTGGGAAGTAAAACCACTACCCCTACCTGTATACTATGTACAATGTAGGCCTATATACAAAAGCTAGTGTTAATATACATTATATGAAACAAATCACTGCATTTTAAATTAACTGAACTTTATCTGAAACAATATAAAACAATAAATACATTCTTGCTGCCATTTTATGACTGATTGGTGTCACAGCCTGTTGTGGTCTCAACTAATAAACATTACCCACACTGTGAACATTAGTCAGTTGTTTGTAATGAATGCAAATACGAGGGTGGATCAAATATAAACCGGAATTTGTATCTGGAGGCTCTGGTAGCGAACTGCAAAGGTTGCGGTTTGGAGGGGAAGTTGGTGGGGGTGTGTGGAGTAGGGATCTTGATGTGTCGCACTCCGAAGAGCTTGCTTCAGTACGCCATGAGCGAGGAGGAGGTACACATGTCTGTTGTGCAATGCATTATTATTAACTTTTTGGCGAAAGAAGGCACTAAACCTTCTGAAATTTTGAGAAGGCTACATGTGCAGTTTGGGGAAGCAACCCTTTCGAAGCCGCAGGTGTATGATTGGTGCAAAAAAATTTTATCGGGCCAGGATTCAGTGGAAAATGAGACCCCACCAAAGATGGCAACAAACAAGCATCACTACAGACAACATTCGCGCTGTACGGGACCTTATTGAGGAGGATCGGCGCGTAACAATTTCTGAAATTGCTTCACATTAAGTTATGTAGATAGGAAATAACACTATGAGGTTCTTTAATATTGTTTATTTTTTATTATTTCACTCACCTCATACTTCATAAATCATAGCAGAACGTGACGCAGCATTGACAATGTCACAAATTACGTGAAGAAACCCAGGGTCTGCTATGATTTATGAAGTATGAGGTGAGTGAAATAATAAAAAATAAACAATATTGCTTCACATGTTGGAATAAGCTTCAGAAAACAGCATATCGCAACAAGCGCTGCCGGAAACCGATCTGAAATGTGATTGTGCTGCATGACAATGCAAGGCCACACACTGCTCGGTTGACACAAGAAAAACTGACGAAAATGCATTGGACACCTCTGGAACATCCTCCTTACAGTCCAGATTTGTCACCCTGTGACTACCATTTGTTTGGGCCACTGAAAGAAGACCTGGGAGGAAGGCGGTTTGGTGACAATGCACGGTAGAGGAGTTTGTGTGCAACTGGCTGACTACACGTCATCTCTCATCTTTCAAGGACGGCATCAAAAAGTTGCCAACTCGATGGCAAAAGTGTGTTGGAAATGCAGGAGGCTATGTAGAAAAATGAGGTGGTGGTTTTGTATTTTTTTTGTTAATTCAATAAAATTGTAAACAATAATTCCGGTTTATATTTGATTCACCGTTGTATTTCCAACAAAGATATTATTTTACTATTATTTATTATTTTGAAAATACCACCGTGCAAAAAATAATGTACAATGCACGTTTGTGAAGTGTTTTACAGAATCTCGGATATTAAAAATCTTGCTTCTGTACTTATGAACCTCACATCGTAATATACTATTACTGAATTGAGCCTATGTTTAATTTCTTTGTGCATCATAACCACTTTTATTTCAGTAAGCGTTGACACTACACTACACCATAACATCATATTATAATTTTTTTTCTAAATGTGAAAATTTGTTTGTAAATTACATAATTTGGGGGGGGGAGCAAAGTTAGTCTCCTCCTGTGGTGTCCTCTGGAAGCAACTTGATGTGAAATTGCAACAATAGGCAAAGAAAGCACCAGTACAGACCCTAACAAGTCTGTACTGGGATGCCAGAAAGTAGTTGAAATACCATCAATCTTCAGTATTGGATAAATAAATCAATTACATATAATTTTACCTGGTAATTTTCTTCTGCCATCTGCTTGTAATTTGCGTGACCCGCTTTCTTAAATGCAATTTCTTCATTCTTCCGAAGCAGCAGAATTTCCTGAACCCTTTTCTTTCTGAACTGAAAAAAAATATATAAGATAAGGTATAAATTATGACGTTTTCTATCAAATTCACCATGAAACCGTCAGAGTTACACTCTGCAGTGCTGGCTCAGCTGTTTTACAAAACACACATCCTGGAACTCTTGTCACATAAATTTGAAAACATAAAAAATATAATATATATACACTAAAACCAATACAAATGAAAAGATTAAAGAAGAAAACAAATCAGGAATTTATCAGATCAAATGCAGGGATTGTGACAAAATTTACATAGGGGAAATAAAGAGAAATTGAGAAAAGGGTGAAAGAACATATTAGAAATGTAAAAAAGATGAAGTAGAAATTCAGCAGTAGCTGTATTGGGCCTTAAACTTGTTTAGAAGATGATAATGATATATATACTAGAAGTCCCGGCCACGCGTTCCTGTGGCTAAGGTATACGTTAAAAATTTAAATTAAGTTGCTGTCTTTTAGCCAGATTACTTAAAACTAATACTTACACACAAAATTAATAATAGTGAAAATAAAATAAACACTGAACATGCTTAAATTATGAAATAATCAATATTTGTAATTCAATTGAAATTTGCAGTTGCAACAAAAAGCACAGCCATCTGGATCTCTCATTGTTAAATAATAAACCAATTACCTTACACCGCCATCTGTTAGAATCGTATGGAACTCACAGATAATTATAACACTTTGTTAAATAATAAACAAATAATTTGCAATAAAAAAATAATGTGACTATAAATTTAGTTATAAACTACCCTAAGTCTTAAGTTGGATCAAACTGCACAGTGTGCAAAATTTTATTAAATCGGTTCAGTAGTTTAGGATTCCATCGTGGACAAACAATGTGACACGAAATTTTTATATATTAAGATATATTTATTATTCCAATAGCAGCCAAATGGCCATTAAGATTAATACAATATTTTACTCTTTGTGCTTTGCATATTGATTTAACGATTTTGTCCTCTTTGTGCACAGTTCAATATGGTAGCATTTACATATTTTGTTGCACAATGCACACTCGCACGATTGGTTTGGTTCATGGTATGTTTTGGTTTTGCAGATGGGATGGTGAAACACATGGACTGCCAGTCTTGTTATTACATGTCGCAAATTCCAAGTTTTCTCTTGTCCATTCTCGGTCTATCATTGCTCCCGTGCCGTAGAATTCTGATAGAGTTTCTTCTCTTTTCTTCCTAAGTATTCTTAAAAGTTGGTCCGAAGCTTATGTATTAGGCCTTGGGTCTTCAATGAGAAAAGTATCCCTTGCGAGCAAGTATACAAGTCTGGATCGCATGTTCTTGGAGACTCCAATTGCTTTCTTTAAGTAAGTGGCTTTTATTTCCTCTAGTGTTTCTAGGTCAGTCACTGTTAGATGTTCTGTGATTATTTCTATCCCATAAGTTAGTATTGGGATTATTTTGGTTTCGAATAGTGTCATTGCCATTTTTAGGCTGAGATGTGATATGTTTAATATCGTGCATCGCTCTCACTGCTTATGTTGCTCTTGCAGTGATGTGCTTTATGTAGCATTTTGCACTTGGTTGCAATGTCATGCCTAGATATTTGTAGTCTGATACAATTTTATATATATACAGAGTGTAACAGACCTCACCGACAAAATGATAGGGATGATAGGCCATGCAGAGAGAATAATTTTTTGCGAAGGAACATATAGTCGCAGGGGCACGCCGTAGTGTAGTGGTTAAGGCACTGAGCTACAAGCCGGAGGGTCGAGGGTTCAAGTCCCATTGGGGTCAGAATTTTTAAACTGACCCAAACCCTCTGGCGGCACTATGGCCCTGGGGTCGACTTAGCCTCTAACGGAAATGAGTACCAGACGTTTGTTCTGGGGGTAAAGGCGGCCGTCACGCAGGGCTGACAACCCGGCTGACATAAAGTGCCGATTGTCTAGAAAAAGTGGGAGCCTTAACCTCCTACTACCCCAAGGGCCTCCGGGTCTGTTGTGGGATCACTTTACTTTACTTTTACATATAGTTGCAAACACGTCGTTTATGAGTTATGTGTAGATGAAGGTGTTCATTCATAAGGGTCGGAATTGAATACAAAAAATTGTACATGCATCATTTTATTGAAAAATGACATGTTTTTACAATAAGTGTACAAACAGTTGACCCTGTGCCTCATTGCATGCTTGATAATGTCGCAGTAACGATTGGTCAGCACGGCCGATCATGGCACAATTCTTTTTGACGTCGTTAAAACACTTATTGTTTGAAGACTTATTATAAAAACATGCCTTTTTCAATAAAATGATACGCGTACAATTGTTTGTATTCAATTCCGACTCTTATGGGTGAACACCTTCATCTGCGCATTACTAATAAACGACGTGTTTGCGACTATATGTTCCTTCACAAAAAATTATCCTCTCTGCATGGCCTATCATCCCTATCACTTTGTCAATGAGATCCTGTTACACCCTGTATATTTTACCAATGCCATCAGGTTGTCTTTATGACAATGTTTAAATAATAATAAAATTAATTTTAAAAGTATAGATTTCTGGTTTTCTCTCCTGACATTGGAGGAATTTAACCCACTGCACCTGAAAGGTGAAGTTATGTTCAACGTATATAGAGAAGATTTGCGTTTAGATTGGTACTTGCTCAGGTAGCTCAAATGGTAGAGCACTTGGACTAGAAAACCAAGGGTCCCGGGTTCAAGTCCCGGTCTGAGTGTATAATTTTTCTCTTTAAATATGATTATGTTACTCCGATGATATGATAGGTGATGAGCAATAATAAAGTGCTAGGAGAGTCCTTAAACCTAAACTTAGTCTAAATCCAGATCACGGGCAACCATAGGAATAATTCCCTTTAATCCTTTAATTGGTAATGTATCCTACAGGCTATATCAATTGGATTTATTTGGTATTATTAATGAAATAGAAGAAAACAAATGAGTAGTAATATTTTATTGAGTTGTTTCTTGACTCACTTCATACTTCTTAACTCCCTCGCGATCCGGATTTCATCACTGTATTTGTGACATTCTCAATGCTGTTCACGTTCACAACTGACATCCAACGGTCTCCTCTCCTGTAGACTGACCTCCAAGTCATAGTATTTGACAAGTTTAAAAAAATCTTCAACAAATTCAACATTAAATTAGCACCGAAAAATTATTACAGTTTATGTAATTTAATAAAAACCAACAAAAATGAAAAGATTGAAGACTGCAAAAAATTGTGAATTTATCAAATTAATTGTAAAGATTGTGAAAGGATATACATAGAAAAAACAAAAGGAATTTAAATACAAGATTAAAGAAACACCTCAGAAATTTTAAAAATGGAGAAACAGAAAAATCTGCAATAGCTGCACATGCATGGTCAGAAATACATAGAATAGAAACCAAAACAAAATTACTTAAACAATTGGAAAAACAGAAGGAACTCACAATTTGGGAAAAAATTTACATATGCAAGAATGAAAACACAACTATGAATTTTGAAGTACCCGGTGATAAGGAGAGGGGATTGATTTGGAAGTTCGTCGGTCAGCCATCAGATGGCACAGAGGTCAGTCTGCATGAGAGGAGACCATTGGACATCAGTTGTGAACGTGAACAGCATTGAGAATGTCACAAATACAGTGATGAAATCCGGATCGCGAGGGAGTTAAGAAGTATGAGGTGAGTGAAGAAACAACTCAACAAAATTAAAATAAATCTCACAGCATTATTTCCTACCTACATAACTTAATAAGAGTAGTAATAATTTAAATGTGTGCCGAATTACACAATAAACCTAATAATAACAGTCATGCGTGCTTTTGTTTTCAGTGCAGTCCGTCACATTTAAATAACTGGCACGAAAAATTAGTGTTTTGCCAATTAAAAATTCTGTGGTCTGATCAGGAATCGAACCTGCAACTCCATGAACTGTAGCCAGGAGCTCTGACTACAAGCCCATGAGACTGGTCCCACATATAAATAACTCATTGGCACTACTGAACCCATGTTCATGGCCGCCCAGACATAAGCTCTTCATACATCCCTATCCTGAGCTAATGTTTTCCAATCATTCTCTGTATAATTTACTTCCCTCAAATTATGATTAATACTATTCTTCCACCTCATTCTTGGCCTGCCTATTGGGGACTTTCCCTCTCTTTTCCTACAAGAAGTTTTCATGCCTCTTTTTCATTTCCCAATCACTCCCATATATATATAAAATTTGTAGTCATGATCATTTTGGGTGTCATACATATAGGATCGGTAAAAATGTGTAAACAAAATTTCCAAAATTATTGCTAAATTATAAACCGCATGGAAGGAAAAATGTTGGACGCCCACACAGAAGATGGTCTGAACAATTTTAACAATTCTAGCTTTCATGAAACCGGAACGAGCCAACAGGCTTAATCCCTACATGATGATGATGATGATGATGATGATTTTTAACAAATCTTTTCGTGTGTACAACATTAGTAGCTTCATTTCTCAGGAATTTGCTAAAAACAAAATAATGCTGAAGCTAGTGATAATATTGTGAAAAGCAATAGAGAAATGACTAATTCTAAGATATAATTTACATTTATTTGTTTGCTATCCATGTCATCAGTCATAAAATGACAGTTCCTATCAGTTAGAACAAAGAAATAATATAATCACTGATAAAAATCAACAAAGATATTAAAGAAAATACTTTTGAAGAAATGAACGGAAAACTTGTTTATAAGTAATATTAGTTGTCACAATTTTAATGGAAAACATTACAAATACAAACAAAGAACATGATATGTCATATTTTATCACCTATATTGTCAATATTTTTGTCATAAATGAATGAGGACATCTCTACCAGATAAAGATAAAATTATAGTAAAATCTAGAACGTGGGTCAGTAAATGATAAAGTTAAGCTATAATAAGCCATGATTTAATCCTTTATCTGCTTGCAGGTATCATCATGTCATAAAAATGCATTGTTCTACTACGGCCAAAAGATAACGTAAGAAAATATAAAAGCAGTCAACTGAATATGAACTTAATTTCGATGTGGTGATTACATTTGTAAGTACCAGAAAAATATCAGAATAACTTTGTATTTTTGTATTCAGAGCTACTTTTGTATAACCTTGTGAGAGATATCTATCTACAAGGCAGACAGCTATAAGTGAGGATATAATAAATAAATAAATAATATTTGAAGAGAAAAATTTTCGCCCAGACCTTCAGTGAGAAGTGTTAAATTAATAATAAAAACATCATACCTGGAAACCAAATATGGAAAAATTAAACGAGTTTCACAATTTAAATATCTTGGTGAAATAATTCAGGAAAATGGAATTGAAACTAAAGCCAATAAAAGTAGATGCCAAAAAATGGAAACAGCATTTCGGCTTACTCACAACACTTATAATAAAAAATGCATATCTTTACATACAAAATTACGACACTATAACACTGTAATTAAACCAGAGTGCCTCTATGGAGCAGAAACATTATTTTGAACAGAAAAAAAGATATCGAAAATATTGTGAAAAAATAATGCAAAATTATAAGAAAAGTTTAGGTCCACAAGTCATAGGTGAAGCATTTAGACTCAGAAGTAAAATGAAATAAAAATATATACAGGTGATATTAGAAAACGAAGGTTAAAATTTTATGGCCATATTAAACGAATGAACTCAAATAGGCTTACAAAACAGATAATGGAATTCTACGAAAACAGAAGTAAAGCTCCAGTAGATACTATGAAGTGGATTGATGAAGTCAAAAAGGACTTAAAATTGGCAGGAATTACTAAAGAAGATATCCCAAACAGAGATATATTTAGAATTAAGGTGAATAAGTGACAAGTTGACCAAGAGGACAAACCGAAGAAAAAAACTGGAACAACTTGGACAGATGATAGAAAACAAGCTCATAGCAATAGAATGAAAGAAATTGGGCTCAAAGGAAACGCCTCTAAGTACTTTGCGTAGTCCTACATGGGCTCATCCGCAATCAAAAAAAAAAGAAAAAAAAAAGAAACATATTAAATTAATGTTGGGAAGTAAACATTATGAGGTATAATCATTTAAATTCATCAGAGAAGATTTTTTAAACAATTCACCTCATGAATTCTATGAGGTAAATTGTTTAAAACTGTTTTCCAATGAATTTCTATAATAAATATCTTAAGATCTACATATTCAGGAAACAGGGCCAAGTCAAAGTGGGAAATTGTGTATCTAGAGAATTCTTTACATCCAAAGGATTGCTGCAAGTAATGCTATGTTTCACCATTTTGTTTAAAATTTATATAGATATATGTTTATGTAACTGGGCCAAAAAATATAACGCCATGGGAATTCTTTTGAATCAAAATTACTATTTGCAGCAACTCCTGTTTGCAGATGACCAAGTATTAATTACACAAGACATTGAGGATGCTTCCTACATGGTAAGAAAACTGATAGAGGAATATAAAAATCGGGGATTAATAATTAATTTCAATAAAACAGAATACTTATCATCTACAATGCAAATGGATGAAAGTTTGGAAATGAGAAAAGATAGAAAATAATAAAATATAGACAGTTAACAAATTCAAATATTTGGGATCATTATTAGAGTCAGAAGGAACAAGCAATTCTGAGATAAACAAAACAGTAACTCATGGAATGTTAAATTCAAATGAATGAAACATTCTGAACAAAACTAAAAAAAAAAAAACTTATTTATAGTTCACTGGTGGAGAATATACTGTTATATGGTGAGGAAACGTGGACATTAAGCAGAGGGCAAACACGCAAATCATTGGTGACAGAGATGGACTTCTGGAGGACTTCTAGAAATTCAAGAAGAGACAAAATTAGGAATACTAAAATCAGAGAATTGTGGTTGTGCATCTGGGCTGGTAACCCAACCATATAACAATTTCCAAACTCATCTCGCTCACAGTGACTGTGGTCTTGAGGCCAAGGTCTACAGCCCGGAAATCTTCTTCAAGATCATCATAGCAACTCCAGCCATGAAAGCCTCAATAGTGTATCGCAAGAAAAATTCCAGTAATATGTTGAATTATTAGGCACAGTACTAGTAAAGATCCAAAATTTCATAAACTTCTAATGTTGGAGAGGGATGGAAGATCAATTAACCCTTTAGGTGTCATGAGCCGATTAGATTGGCTCCAGTGCTCCTGTCCATTACCTGCCAGACAATATACTTAAACTACTTGCAAAGCTGATCACATCGGCGGGTGCGATTTAAATCTCTGACACAAGAAATTTTACCAGTGGCATGCAGAGGGTTAAGGCATTATTAGCAATTTTAAGTAATAGGTGACTGACTCGTAATGGTTTATTCATAAGTCGATACATTACCTATCTAGTTTCAAATAAATAGCATTAAAACTAAAATTGTTCCCTGGCTATTTCAATATTATTCATATTAGAGATGGACAGGACTATATTGCACTTACAGAGGTTACACTGATCCTGTAACAAAAAAAAGTTTCAAGGGCATCTGGACAGAAGAACCCTGGTCATCATTATCAACTGCTTTTGGTAAATGAAAGTAATTAATAATGATTAGGGAATTTCCCTCCAGATACCCAAACATTCTTTTTATGCGAGCAATATAACCTCTGTAGGAGCAAAGAAGCCCCGTTTAATAGCCATTATAAAATGGCAAACTTCGTAATAAAAAATTAATTCTATTAAGTGTAAGAAATGTGACAAGGAAAAAGAAGGTTTGAAATAGGTGAGTTAAAATTAATATGGTAGTTATGTTTGTTTTATTCCACAGTCAATATTAAAACATGGTCTATCAAAATAAATTATTTAGTTTAATAAAAATAATACAAAATATACAAATTTTGGAACTGATATCATATGGAAATTAAAATAAATATGAACAATTAAAAGTAAGCTATTCTACAGTAAATAAAAAATATAACAATTATTAAGACAAAAAATATGTATGAATGAATAGAAAAAATAATATAAATCACTTTACAGGATACATAATGTTAAAAGAATAGGATAATATACAATTTGAAAATAATAAACATAATAGTCATACATTATTAATGCAATGCCTTATTGATCGATTTCTGACCGATCCCCGTTTGTCTAATTCATGACATGGTGCTTCCCTAGTGGGAAATTCCTTAATCAAATTAATTTAGTTAAGCTTATTTTCCTATAGATGTCAGTGAGTGCCATGTAGTTAGTATATTGGTTTGAAGGGACATCTAGTAGGAAAATAAGGTATTGTATTAAAATTAATGTTGGGAATTAATATTAATAAAATTCATTGTTAAAACCGTTGAGGTGGAGAGTCATAAAATTAAATAAGTTAAAATAACCTTTTTAGGTAAAATCCATCGTCCTCAACTTATAAAATATGTAATCTTTATGCCTGTAGACCTTTAAGAACATCCGTTCCATCTTCAGCAGTTCACTCTTCGCTACAGCATTCAGTATGATGTTTGATGCTGTAGCGAAGAGTGAACTGCTGAAGATGGAACGGATGTTCTGAAAGGTCTACAGGCATAAAGATTACATATTTTATAAGTTGAGGACGACGGATTTTACCTAAGAAGGTATATTTTAACTTATTTCATTTTAATTATATTATTTTTAGTCTGGACATCTTACCTAAACATTAATATGAGGTAAGATGTCCAGACTAAAAATAATATAATTAAAATAACCTCAAAATATAACTTCCTAAAATTAAATATTATTTCATTTTATTAATGTTGTGAAGTAAACATGAGGTTATATCATTAATATTGAGCAGAGAAAATATTTTTAATAACTCAACTCATACAATTTCAAATTTATTTGATTTAAGATCATTGGTTTCGAAAGAATTTTTCATTCACCTTCAGTTTATTTTCAGTTGGAGTCATGAAAATAAACTGAAGATGAATGAAAAATTCATTTGAAACCAATGGTATTAAATCAAATAAATTTGAAATTGTATGAGTTGAGTTATTAAAAATATGTTCTCCGCTCAATATTAAATAAGGTATTACTTGGATAGAAGTGGCTCATTAAAATTTTGCTCAGAGGCCTTTTTTTATTTAGGCTTAAGATTCTTTTACTAGCCTAAAAATCCCAGAGGACTTAACCGTTGGATTTTTCCATCCTAAAAATCCTGGCCAGGTTTGAACCTACGACCCTCGGGACTAGAGACAGGGAATACAACCACTAGACCATCAAGGTCGATGCACCATCTTATACAAAGATTACATATTCACTGTTCTCTCACATCCTATAGTTATTTGAACCTAGTAAAGATGTAAAATAATGGATCCATCCATAGTAATTCTGCCCGAAGGCAGGTCCTTCACTGCAATCATAGCATTTTCATGCTATGCTTGCAGCTTTACTAGGGAGGTAGCTTCCCGTTGCTTTCCACACCGGTGAAGGGTGATGATGATAATGGTAATGATAAGGATGATGGCCATATAATTTCGGGGACTGTTTGGGCCTTAAAGTTTTCCTGACATTTGTCTTACAGGTGAGGAAAAATCCCGATAAAAACCTCACCCAGAAAAACTGCCCCGACCAGGGATCGAACCTGGGCCCGCTGCGTGACAAGGAAGCACGCTACCTCGAGACCACAGCGGTGGACATTTGAACCTAGTAAAGATGTAAAATAATGGATAATGTCATGAAAATAATGAAGCAGTGCATTTTCACAACAGAACAACAGTCATGAAATACTGAAGATGGAATAAGTCCAAAACTGATCTAAAAGGAAGACAAAATATGAGGTGAACTGATAGAATTTTAAAATTTTATGTAAAATAATCTTCACTTGAAGCTGATCTTATAAAATCAAGAGGAAAAGTATTCATTTTACTATCCAAAGTAATTCTGCCCGACAGCAGGTCTTTCACAGCAATCATAGCATTTTCATGCTATGCTTTGCATCTATACTAGGGAATTGTAGGTGTGGTAACTTCCCATTGCTTTCCACACCAGTGAAGGATGATTATGATGATGGTCATATGATTTCGGGGACCGTTTGGGCCTTTAAGTTTTCCTGACATTTGTCTTACAGGTGAGAAAACCCCGATAAAAACCTCACCCAGAAAAACTGCCCCGACCAGGGATCGAACCCGGGTTTGCTGCGTGACAAGGCAGCACACTACCTCGAGAACACAGCGGTGGACTTTCTCATGACAACATGAGAAAATTCAGTCTGTAATCGCTGACGATGGGCTAAGAACCTCTGAAACATGTTCGACAAAAACAACTCTAAGAGGTAAGAATGAACAGACAAAATGTTTTAATTAGTAATCTATATAGTTTCATCAAAAAGTTAATCTTGACAAGTAACACTGCTATTAAGATATAATGAGTCTCTGTTAACAATGACAGACAGTAAGTTGATTGACAGTGATAAGACTGACATGCTTTGTAAGTTACTGTATGTTCTGATCCTATAAAAAAATTAAAAACTAATATACAACAGCAACTCAAATTCTGAATTTAATTTTATGTTTCCTTTCATGACAATTCACAGAATATATTTTCTTCTTCTTCTTCCTTCCAAGTATTAGGTCAAGGCCTGTTACGATCCTATAGAAAATTTTCCCTCCAGCGTTTCATAGGACGGCCCAGTGATCTTCGTCCTCTTGGTATATAATTATAAACAGCTTTGGGGATCCGATTTGAACTCATTCTTTCAAGATGGTGTTTTCAATTTAGTTGGTACTGTTTAATATATTCCAAAATTGGCGTAGTCTTCAATTCTTTTAAGATATCGGTGTTCCTTTTCGATCCCATCTGGTGTAACCCGCTGTTCTGTGCATGAATCTCATTTCACAAGCCGTTATTCACAGAATATATTTTATTAACCTATAATATTCTAAATTTGTCCATGGTCTCGAGGTAGCATGCTGCCTTGTCACGCAGAGGGGGTTCAATCTCCGGTCAGGACAGTTTTTCTGGATAAGGTTTTTATTGGAGTTTTTCCTCACCTGTAAGACAAATGTCAGGAAAACTTTAAGGCCCAAACGGTCCCCCGAAATCATATGGTCATCGCAATCAACATCATTCATATTCATCTTAGATTAAGGTTAGGATTAGGGACTCTCCTGGCACACCACTATCATCATCATCACCCATTATATCATCGGGGCAACGTAACCCCGCCTTCCAGGTGCCGCAACCTCAGAAGTGGGTTACAAGTACACCTTATGTTCTTGAACATAATGCAATAAATCGTTAAGAACCTACATCAACTCTGGTGCAACATATGAAACAGAGGGGCAACGTAACCCCGCCTTCCAGGCGCCCCAACCTCAGAAGTGGGTTACAAGTACGCCTTATGTTCTTGAACATAATGCAATAAATCGTCAAGAACCTACATCAACTCTGGTGCAACATATGAAACAGAGGGGTCACAAGATCGACCTCACAGGATCTAGAACGTTGGCTAAAATAGATCATGAAAAATCAAGAATCTACAGAGAAGCAATAGAGATTGAAAAAAGGCCACTTTCTATGAACACCCGAAATGGATGCCCAAAGATTACCATCTACATGGAAAACTGCTCTCGCTGCCCACCATGTCATCCCCAGAACAGCGAAGAAGATATGAAGAAAACCACGGTTGGGCAACATGGAGTGTGGTCGATGCTTGGATGGGTGTACGGCTTCCAAAACGGACCGCACTGAAAACTGAAGATGTTTAACTACATAAGAACTGAACCTTGGATGGGTGTACATCTTCGGAAATGGACCACAGCAAAAACTCTATGTGTTTCATTATATAAGACCTACACCTGTAACTCGAACATATCATTCCTTGATAATGGCATATGGGATCATGCCAAAACGTTGGAATCAGTGGCCAGAGGCCGAACTTGAATCCAAGATGCAGAAAACCCAAGAAAACTTTCTTAATCATATATATATATATATAAAATCTAACAACTTGCTTATCAGACAAGAGACATATACTGAGACTTATTGTATGAAGCAAATAAATATATTTTGCTATGGTTTGTTTAAATTACAACGTATATAAGAGAAAAATTTGTGTCTAGATCGTAACTCGCCTCGGTAGCTCAATTGGTAGAGTACTTGGCCCGGAAAGCCAAGGGTCCCGGGTTCGAGTCCCGGTCTAGGCAAAAAATTTCTCTTCAAATTAAAAAAAAAAATTTAATTTATTTGTTTAAATTCTGCTCTATACTCTAAATTACTATCATTTTGATGTTTTCTTAGCCTTGGCAGATTTATAGGTTGCATTCTGAAGTTTTCAGCAAGTCTTTTTCTTTTGAAGTTCTCCACATGCATTTGTGCGTTAGAGTTTATTTGTAAATATCGAGGTGAATTATAAATTCTCTGCCTGTACTTCACTTCATTGGCTAATAGTTTATTCATCAGAATACGTCGCTCCATAATTAACTGTAAAGAAGGATATACTTTCTGAATTATTCAGTGCCCTGCATAAATTTTCCTATCAAACTAAAAAAATTAAAAATTCATAATCTAGCTTTATGTTAAGTTGTTTTACTTTGAGTTGTCAATCAATATTTAATTTTTTTTAAATGTATCCTTCAAATCAAATTTATATACATTTTTAAATTCATTTATATTCAAACAAGAAATACTAAAAGAATACACCACCCTACAATCTGATTCCAAGGAAGAAAAATAATTCAAGAAAATTACTTACCATCCTGAAACACATAGATAATTTAAAAAAATATTTAATAAATTCAATATTACATTGGCATTGATAAACAAATTTAGCCTGGGTAATCTTCAAATCCTTATATTTATGAAAATCAATGTCTGTGAGTCTTGTCTGTTCTTTATGCACTTAAAAGCTATCTCACTGATGTTTTTATTATTAATTTAACACTTCTCACTGAAGGATAAATTATATTTGAAGAGAAAAATTTCCGCCCAGACCAAGACTCGAACCCAGGACCTTTGGCTTTCTAGGCCAATGCTTCTACCATCTGAACTATCGGGGCAAGTTCCGATCTAGACGCAAATTTTTCTCTTATATACGTTATATTTCCCAGCACCAAATGCTATGAAGCCTTTGCTTCTATCTTTGCAAATGGCGGCTTCTTTAAGAAGACATTTATTGGGAATTTAAACACTACTTTATAAAACCAGTAAGGGTTCTATTGATGTTTTTATTATTAATTTAACACTTCTCATTGAAGGATAAAAAATGTCTTCTAAACTAAGAAGCTGCCATTTGCAAAGATAGAAGCAAAGGCTTCATAGCATTTGGTGCTGGGAATTACAATGTATATAAGAGAAAAATTTGCGTCTAGATCAGAACTTGCCCTGATAGCTCAGGTGGTAGTGAATTGGCCTAGAAAGCCAAAGGTCCCAGGTTCGAGTCTCGGTCTGGGCGAAAATTTTTCTCTTTAAACATAATTTATCCTTCAGTGAGAAGTATTAAATTAATAATAAACATCAATTGAAGCCCTACTGGCTTTATAAAGTAGTGTTTAAATTCTTGATAAATGTCTTCTTAACTAAGAGATAGAAGCAAAGGCTTCATAGCATTTGGTGCTGGAAATTACAACGTATATAAGAGAAAAATTTGTGTCTAGATCGGAACTCACACCGATAGCTCAGATAGTGCCAGTGAGTTAGTTAGTTAGCTAAACCCCCAATCCTAATTGTAAACTTTGTTGATTTTTTATATCTTTCTCATTTTATTTCAATGTCATATATTGATTAAATAACTAATTCATCATCTTCCAAACAAGTTTAAGGCCCAAGGCCTGTTACGGTTACAGTGAAACATTCTCAGTCCATCTTTTCTAGGAAGTCCCAAAGATCTCTTCTCTTGAGGACCATATCGAAGTATGACTTCTGGAAGTCTATTATGATTCATTCATTGCACATGAGTTTTCCACTGTAACTGGTATTTATTTACCAGCTTTATTTAATTAATTAAATATAAAAATATTTATCACAATACCCCATAATTTGTCCACCGCTGTGGTCTCGAGGTAGCGTGCTGCCTTGTCATGCAGCGGGCCCGGTTCGATCCCCAGTCGGGGCAGTTTTTCTGGGTGAGGTTTTTATTGGGGTTTTTCCTCACCTGTAAGACAAATGTCAGGAAAACTTTAAGGCCCAAACGGTCCCCGAATTCATATGGCCATCATTATCATGATCATCATCATCATCCTTCACTGGTGTGGAAAGCAACGGGAAGCTACCACACCTACAATTCCCTAGTAAAGCTGCAAGCATAGCATAAAAATGCTATGATTGCAGTGAAGGACCTGCTTTTGGACAGAATGACTATGGATGGACCCCATAATTTTTTTTTAGACTGGTTTCAGAATACAAAATAGGAGGTGAGCTGATATACTTTTAATATTTAGTTATTAATACCTCAGAGTGTTAATTCCTACTAGGTTTAAAAGTTATATACCGAGTTTTGTAGCTGAAAATTGAAAATTCCGACTTATACAATGATTTTTAAATTTTTAATTCAGATTAAAATAATCCTATTTTAAGATAAATTAAAATTATATTTGAAGAGAAAAATTTTCGCCCAGACCGAGACTCAAACTCAGAACCTTTGGCTTTCCAGGCCAATGCTCTACCATCTGAGCTATCAGGGCGAGTTCCGATCTAGACGCAAATTTTTCTCTTATATACATTGTAATTCCCAGCACCAAATGCTATGAAGCCTTTGCTTCTATCTTTGAATGGCAGCTTCTTAGTTAAGAAGACATTTATTGGGAATTTAAACACTACTTTATAAAGCCAGTATTGATGTTTTTTATTATTAATTTAACACTTCTCACTGAAGGATAAATTATATCTGAAGAGAAAAATTTTTACCCAGATCGAGACTGAAAAGGTCCTGGGTTCGAGTCTTGGTCTGGGCGAAAATTTTTCTCTTCAAATATAATTTATCCTTCAGTGAGAAGTGTTAAATTAATAATAAAAACATCAATACTGGCTTTATAAAGTAGTGTTAAATTCCCAGTAAATGTCTTCTTAACTAAGAAGCTGCCATTTGCAAAGATGGAAACAAAGGTTTCAAAGCATTTGGCATGAGGGAATTACAACGTATATAGGTAAAAAATTTGCATCTAGATCGCAACTCGCCTCGGTAGCTCAGTTGGTACAGCATTTGGCCTGGAAAGCCAAAGGTTCTGGGATCGAAGATTTTTCTCTTCAAATATAATTAAGAGGTTTGCTTAATAATTAAAACATTTTGTCTGCTCATTCTTCCCTCTTAGGGTCGCATGTTTGGACGCATTAGACAGTAAAATGCCTTCTCTGCTGAGCAAGTTGTATGCTAATACAATTTTGCTTACTCAGAAATCTGTTCATGCGATAATAATTGGTTAAATTTGTAAGCTACCTGCGGAGGTAGCTTAAATGAGCAACTCAAATTAAAATCCCGAAGGGAACCGATGGTAATCGATGTAATTTGCTGCTTTATCCAACATTTATCCAAGATGTCGGACCTTGAAGACTTCGATCATGTTTTCGGTATACACGGAGAAGAGGAATTTGATAGAGTCTACCAAAGAATTCAACTGGAAGAACAGGAGAATCGGCGTAATATTGCGTGTCGCAGACGTGTTTGTATACGGTATTATTTGTGGGATGCAAGCATAAATGCATTCCTCTATAGCAGACGAAAATAACAGAAGTGGTTTTATCGCTGAGAATTCTGGGTAATTCGTTGCCAATATTACGAAAACGTTGACTCTCATGCATGACCGATAAGTCGGCCGTTAATTCGTTCTCAGCAATTGCTCACGGTGAATCAGCTCACTAGTGATTGGAAGTAATTTGAGTAGAGAGTAATGTTCTAACATACGACCCTTAGAGTTGTTTTTGTCGAACATATGTTTCAGAGCTTCTTAGCCCCATCGTCAGCGATTACAGACTGTTATGATAACATCAGTTGGCATAAGTGTACTGAGGTGGGGTTGTCAAGATCCTGAAATCGCGATCTACTTAGAAGATTAATATTATGAGGAGAGGTATGAAACATTTTAATTTATCTTAAATTAAACCTCATAGTGATTTATTCCTATAAAAGTTCAATATAGTCCTATTTTGGTGGTTAACAAACTCATTATTTTCAACTCAGCAGAAAGTAACACTATGAGGTATTAGTAAATATAAAAAAAATATCCAATTTGACGAGAAAAATACATGAATAAATCGGGATTTCAACCCTAGATCTCTGCTTCAGTTCAAATATGTATTCAGAATTTCTCCATCACCCACAGTTTTTTTTATTTAAATTTCAATTAATGGATTTAAATAATTATTTTTTAATACATTTTTTCGTCCATTTGTCCATTGTAAAATAAAACCAAATGAGCTAACACAAATGATTTCAGCTATGGAAAAGAGATATCAATGCAAATGGAATCCTAATATGCTGGCCGATTATTGTTGGACCATCAAAAGGGTGCCCCACAGGCAAAATATAGCAGAAAATCATTATTTCTTACTTTCTAGGTGAGTCCAAATGTTCGAATATTGAGTAGTTACGAATGTAGAAAATATTAAACTGTTTGAAATTATAAATTCCTGTCTCTTGGAAATCTTGCATGATGGAGAAAAACCAATATCATAATTGAATTCAGGAGAAAAAATACTATCGGAATCACATGATCTTCCATGTTAGCCATTAGCTTTCTGATTTATTCACAAATTTTTCTCTATATTAATACGATTCCCATGTGCGAAAAAGCAGTGAACATTCGTTCCACTAACGCCATCTAGTGGCTTCTTAAACAAGAAGACTTTTAAATGGAAATCAACACTACATTTATTGATGTTTTTATTATTCATTTAACATTTCTCAATGAAAGATAAATTATATTTGAAGAGAAAAATTTTCGCCTAGACCGGGACTCGAACCCGGGACCCTTGGGTTTCCGGGCCAAGTGCTCTACCAACTGAGCTACCGAGGCGAGTTACGATCTAGACGCAAATTTTTCTCTTATATACGTTGTAATTCCCTATCGCCAAATGCTTTTGAAACCATTGCTTCTATCTTTGCAAATGGCGTATATAAGAGAAAAATTTGCATCTAGATCGTAACTCGCCTCGGTAGCTCAGTTGGTAGAGCACTTGGCCCGGAAACCCAAGGGTCCCGGGTTCGAGTCCCGGTCTAGGCGAAAATTTTTCTCTTCAAATATAATACTACATTTATTGCCAAATAAAGCATAAATTAAAAATATCATCTCTGCTCATATTTTGTCTTATTTTTAAAAAGAAGGCAAGATGAGATATGTTTTTAATACATATTTAATGAATTCAATCTCAGTTTTCTTAATCAAATCTTCTAGTTCCGAAAAAAAAAAATGCAGTTGCTAGAGCATAAATGGTCACACAAACTCTTCCCCTTTAATTATATAAAAATAAAACTTACAATTTTATGTGATTTTCATATCTTTTTATTAGTCTTTTTTGATACTCAGTAAGTAGGATAGATGAAGATTTGAAAAACTTAAAAAAAAAAATTCAAGAGTACTACCTCAATACTGTTCCTCAAAAAAAGACTTGAATTTTTCTCATAGAAAAAAATCCATCAACAATAGTTAGATCAAACCTACAAATTTTGTTACTAGAGGTAGATACACCTCAACCATAGATGCCAATGTAACAAAAAAAATGTAAGATGATATTTAAATAGTGTAATATGTAACTTACCTGGGATTTTTCTTTGACAGTTTGGCGTACAAGATAACCTCGGCAGCGTGCCTGCAATAACATACTAATATTAAAGAAGCTTATATCAATATCCTCTATTGAATGCTGAGTAGAAAATTATATTTTTGTTCAAAATAATAAACCATAGTAATGGCAGTCTAGTAATGTAATGCAGATACAATAATCCTTTATATTTGAAGAGAAAAATTTTTCGCCTAGACCAGGACTCGAACCCGGGACCCTTGGCTTTCCGGGCCAAGTGCTCTACCAACTGAGCTACCGAGGCGAGTTACGATCTAGATGCAAATTTTTCTCTTATGTATGTTGTATTTCCCTCGCGCCAAATGCTTGAAACCATAGCAAGTGTTAAATTAATAATAAAAAATCGACAATAATCCTTCATAGTTAAATATGGGAAATAACATTATGAGGTTCTTAATTCGTAAATTAATGAGTCATTTTTTAACATCTTACCTCATATTTTATGTTTCTTCAAACACAGCAACTAGTTTTCGAGAGAAGGATCTCTCTCATTTTCAACTGACATTATGACTACTGGATTTTCTTACACCAGATGGCAACATTATTGATGGAGATTCCAACGAAAATCCAGTAGTCATAATGTCGGTTGAAAATGAGAGAGATCCTTCTCTCGAAAACTAGTTCCCATGTTTGAAGAAACACAAAATATGAGGTAAGATGTTAAAAAATGACTCATTAACTTACAATAATCCTGTATATTATTAAATTTATCACTTCTCTCTGAATGACAAATTTGAATCTAATCTCTGGTTTTGTATACCAGGTGCTCTGCCACTGAGCTATTAGACTTCCAATTGACATCCAATTATTTCTCTTTCTATTACAATTGTCACATGTCGAAGGCAATGAATATTTGTTCCACACATACTACCTGGCAACTTCTCAAAAAGACTTTAAATGGAAATTAACACTACTTTTATAGCTAGTAAAGATATATTTTTTATTAAGTTATGTAGATAGGAAATAACACTATGAGGTTTTTTAATATTGTTTGTTTTTTATTATTTCACTCACCTCATACTTCATAATTTATAGCAGACCCTGGGTTTCTTCACATAATTTGTGACATTGTCAATGCTGCATCACGTTCACACTGACGTCCAACGGCCTTCTATCCTGCAGACTGACCTCCGCGCCATCTGGTGGCCGACCGAAGAATTCCAAATCAGTCCTCTTTCTTTATAACCGGGTATTTCAAAATTCATAGTTGTATTTTCATTCTTGCATATGTAAATTTTTTCCCAAATTGTGAGTTCCTTCGGTTTTTCCAATTGTTTAAGTATTTTTGTTTTGGTTTCTATTCTATGTTTTTCTGACCAGGCATGTGCAGCTATTGCAGATTTTTCGGTTTCTCCATTTTTAACATTTCTGAGGTGTTCTTTTAATCTTGTATTTAGATTCCTTTTTGTTTTCCTATGTATATCTTTTCACAATCTTTACAATTAATTGATAAATTCCCGATTTTTTGCAGTCTTCAATCTTTTCATTTTTGTTGGTTTTTATTAAATTACCTAAGCTGTAATCATTTTTCGGTGCTAATTTAATGTTGAATTTGTTGAAAATTTTTTGAAACTTGTCAAATACGAAAGGATGGTATGTGAACTTCTTGAATTTTTTGCCTATATTTTTATCTGTCTGAAGAGTACTTTCATTGATGACTTTTTGTTCTTTGAATTTATTTATTTTTTATTATTTGAATTATGAAGTATGAGGTGAGTGAAATAATAAAAAATAAACAATATATATTTTTTATTATTTAACTTTTACAGGAATTAATCACTATGAGGTTTAATTTATGGTAAAATCAAATGTTTCCTACCTCTCCTCATACAAATCTTCTAAGTAGATCGCGATTTCGAGACCATAACGGTCTCATCTTCAGTACTATTTTGGCGACTGATGTTATGTCGATCGGAAGAAACTCTTCTTCTTCCCTCTGTTGGTGGACCAATGAACCTCTGGACCAGGTCAGAATTTGCGGGAATTTCGAAGTTCATAAGTTTTCCTTTGTTTTTCTGAACGTGGATTTTTTCCCAAATCGTGAGTTCCTTTTGTTTATCTATTTGTTTTATTAGACTGGCTTTTGATTCAATTAAATGTTTTTCGGACCAAGCATGAGCAGCTACTGCTGACTTTTCACTTCTCCATTTTTAACGTTTCTAAGATGTTCTTTCACCCTTGTTTTCAAATTTCTTTTTGTTTTTCAATATAAATTTTGTCACAATCTCTGCATTTGATCTGAGAAATTCCTGATTTGTTTTCTTCTTCAATTCTTTCATTTTTATTGGTTTTAATTGTCCTTTTGAGGCTGTATTCGTTCTTCGGTGCCAATGTCCACCAACAGAGGGAAGAAGAAGAGTTTCTTCCGATCGACATAACATCAGTCGCCAAAATAGTACTGAAGATGAGACTGTTATGGTCTCGAAATCGCGATCTACTTAGAAGATTTGATTGAGGAGAGGTAAGAAACATTTGATTTTACAATATATTTTCAATGTTTTTATTTTAAATTTATAACTTCTCATTGAACGACAAATTATACTTCAAGAGAAAAATTTACACCTAAACTGGAATTTGAACCCAAAGGTCTCTGGTGTACAGCATACAAATCTGGCGTGCCATTTGTGTTCTAGTGCCTATTTTTGTAAATTATTTTCCATTTAATTGCCATAAATATATTTCAATATGTGATGGTATCCACTGGAATGCTATTAATTTATTTTGTTTATCCAACAAATTATAAAAGATAAAACAATATTTAGAGAAATAAAACCAGAAACTAACCTGAAACCTTGAAATACGGCTTCGAATATAAGTGAAGTTGTGTTTTAGTACCCTGGATCGAATTACAGCTTGCAGTCGGAGGTAACCTTGTCTCAACTTTATATACTGAAGACGTGGGCCTCGGCCACGCCAATGCTTCTGAATTGTAACTGTAGCAGCACGCAATTGTAAGAATCTATATTTAAACAAAAATTAATTTTGATGTATTAATTTAAATTTTAACATTCACGATGATGGACAAATTACACTGGTCAACATGATTTTTGTCTCATGAGTACCAATAGCTGTACTTAATGCAGTTTTTTATCATGTTTTCAAATATGTATTTGGAATTTCTCCATCACTCACAGTTTTTTTATTTCAATTTCAATTAATGGATTTAAATAATTATTTTTTAAATAAAAAACCTAGATTTCTTCCTGGAAAATTTTGGCGCAGTGAGCGATGAGTACAGGGAACACTTTCATCGGGAGATTTCAGCTATGGAAAAGAGATATCAAGACAAATGGAATCCTAATATGCTGGCTGATTATTGTTGGACCATCAAGAGGGATGCTCCACAGGCAAAATATAGCAGAAAATTGCCATTTCTTACTTTCTAGGTGAGTCCAAATGTCCGAATATTGTGTAGTTACGAATATAGAAAATATTAAAGTGTTTGAAATAATAAATTCCTGTTCTCTCAGAAACCTTGCGTGATGGAGAAAAACCGATATCATATTTGAATTCAGGAGAAAAAATACTATCAGAATCACATATTTTTCTTTCTGAGACAAAAAAAGTTTATTTTTTGTTGCTCAGTGTAATTATTATTTTGAAAAGAGATAATTACCTCTTACGGTACACCCATGTACGAACACTTCTCTGAAGTATGAGGATACTCTTTGTGAGAACCTTTTCTCTTTCTTGTTCTAAGAATGTATCATGGGCATCTTTTAAGAACACTTTGGTATGTCCCAATTGATAATCCTCTTTTCCTAATATCAGCTGACATATTTTTGCAGTAGCAGCTTTACTATCAGTCTGAAATATTAAAACAACTAGATTAAATTGTTTTCAAATACATTGATTAAATATAATAAATTTGAAATTTTTAACATTATGAGGTTTTATTAAAAAGAATCAAATGAATCATGAATTCTTCTTACCTCATATTTCTATGTTTTTTTTAAACACAGCACCGCAGTATCAGCGAACAATCTTCACCATCGTCAGCTGTTTTCACGACTGTCAATTTTTTCTTTTGACGGTAATTATTCAAACTGCCATCTGGTGTTATTTTGAAGGAGTAATTTTCTGAACTACCATCTGGTGTATTTTTGAAGAACTTTGTAATCAAGCTTGGTTCATCCGGAACATAGTTTATTAGAGAATCATAGAATTGAAAAAGAAGCAAAACTTTTGAAACATCTATCTAAACCTTTGGATTTAACAGTTTGGGAAAAGATATATATTCAAAAAAACCATACTAGAATCATGAACTTCGAGATTCTTGACGAACCAAGCTTGATTACAAAGTTCTTCAAAAATACACCAGATCGCAGTTTAGAAAACTACTCTTACAAAAAACACCATATGGCAGTTTGGATATTACCGGCAAAAGAAAAAAATGACAGTCGTGAAAACAGCTGACGATGGTGAAGATTGTTCTCCAATACTGCGGCGTTGTGTTAAAAAAACCATAGAAGTATGAGGTAAGAAGAATTCACAATTCATTTGATTCTTATTACATTGATTAAATTGTTAAATTTTTTCAAAACAAGATTCTGACAAGGGAACTGTCAACCATTGCACGCCAAAACCTACCTTGAAATTCCTCCCAGAGAAGTGGTGTGATGTACCAAGGCTGCGTCCAAAAAAGTTATCTGCTACTTTCAAAGCAGATGGAGATCCCTGCTTGAATAGAGCAGAATGTAGTGAGCAGGTTGTGAGAGTTACCCAATCCACCAAGTCAGGAGTTGTATTACGTCTCTGTAGTTTAAATGAGTGCATTGGAATTTAGTGCCTTGCAGTTAAAAAGGCAGATCATTTTTTTGGACACGGCCTTAGTACATGACAACGCTTCTCTAGGAGAAATTTGAAGATAAGTTTTGTTACATGTATATTTGTTGGAATGGAAGAAAATAAAAACTAGTATATGAAAATATTTTCCATCTTCTAAACATTGCTAATTGAACAGCATGATTATCTGTAGGGAGAATTCACCACAAAATATTTTTTGCATTGACCTTGATGAAGCGTAACTTGTGCAGCATAGGGGTGGGGTAGAAAGAAAGGTTCCCGGATGTCATTCAACAGTACTGAGATTAGTTACAAGGCATTTTCTGGGAAGAATACCACCGAGAAGAATAAAGCCCTCCCTAACAAAATATGTGTTGTGTGTTATGAAAAAAATAAACAGTATTTAGATTATATTATTTTTAGTCTGGACATCTTACCTCAATATTAATGTTGATTTGTTCTTGGACATGTTTCAAAACAATTTGTTTTATCGTCAGCTTTCCCAGATTGGTTTTATTTATGTTGCATTATGTTCTGGATGTCGATGTCAGCTCCATCCTGTGGTTGGCCAAAGAACCTCCAAACAAGGTCACCCTCCATCGGAATATCAAAATTCATAACTCTGTTTCTGTTCTTCTGAATATAAATTTTTTCCCAAATAGTCAGCTCTTTTGTATTTTCTAACTGTTTTAATAATTTAGTGTCTGAATTTATATTATGTTTTTCACACCAAACATGAGCAGCAACTGCAGATTTTTTCAATTTTCTCCATTTTTAATATTTCTTATGTGTTCTTTGGTTCTAATTTTTAGGTTTCTTTTTGTTTTCCCTATATATATCTTTTCACAACCCATGCATTCAATTTGATATATTCCTGACGTTTTATTTTTATCATTTTTTTTTCATTTTTGTTGGTTTTTTATTAGTTTATTTAAACTGTAATTATTTTTTGGTGCTAATTTAATACTAAACTTCTCAAATATATTTTGAAATTTATTATGTACCCAAGGGTGATACGTGAATTTCCTATATTTTTTCATAGATGGTTCTTCTTTTTCAAGATTACTTCTGTTTATCATTTTTTGTTTTTTCTACTTTTCTATCCTTTTATGTACCATTTCTTCATCAAACCCATTTTCTCTTGCTACTTTGATTATGTGTTTTTTCTCATGTTTGAAATCTTCTTCGTTTAAGGGTAAGTTTACCAATCTATGAGTTAAACTATTAAATGCTGCTAATTTATGTCCAATTGGATTGAACCCTGTTGATTTTATAAAATTTTCCGTATGAGTTTCTTTCCTATGAATCCCGAATTCAATTTTTCTTTTTTCTTCTTTTCTTCTTTTCTTCGTTTCTGACCAATTTAAGATCCAAAAAAGGTATTTGTTTATTGTCTTCTATTTCTTTTGTGAATTTAATGTTTGTACTCTGTAAATTTAACAGTTTTAGGGAATCTTCTACAGGTTTTTCTTTAGATGCTCTGACTATGAAGCGGGATTATGTATGCACGGGTGCTTCAAATCAATTTCAAGTAACTTAATTTCTAAGGTACGGTATTATAAATTTTATTTGTATTGTTGTAGTTTACAATTATTATTATAATTAGTCTCACGTTTAGCTGAATACATTTTAAAATTTCTATTTGGATATTTTAAATTTCAAACAAGATGTAAACATATTTGAAGAGAAAACTTTTCGCCTAGACCGGGACTCGAACCCGGGACCCTTGGCTTTCCGGGCCAAGTGCTCTACCAACTGAGCTACCGAGGCGAATTACGATCTAGATGCAAATTTTTCTCTTATGTACGTTGTAATTCCCTCGCGCCAAATGCTTGAAACCATAGCTTCTATCTTTTGCAAATGGCGGCTTCTTAGTTAAGAAGACATTTATTGGAAATTTAACACTACTTTATAGCCAGTAGGTCTAGGCGAAAATTTTTCTCTTCAAATATAATTTATCCTTCAATGAGAAGTGTTAAATTAATAATAAAATCGTCAATAGAAGCCCTACTGGCTATAAAGTAGTGTTAAATTCCCAATAAATGTCTTCTTAACTAAGAAGCTAACATTTTTTTAATAGCCGTACTGGCATTTATAATGTAATGTATAATTCCCAAATATGTCTTCTTAATATAGGAGCCTCCATTTGCAAAGGTAGAAGCAAAGGCTTCAAAACATTTGCGGCGGGAATTTCAACGTATATAGAGAAAGATTTGCGTTTAGATCGGTACTTGCTCAGGTAGCTCAAATGGTAGAGCACTTGGACTAGAAAACCAAGGGTCCCGGGTTCAAGTCCCGGTCTGAGCGTATAATTTTTCTCTTTAAATAAGCTAACATTTGCAAAAGATAGAAGCTATGGTTTCAAGCATTTGGCGCGAGGGAATTACAACGTACATAAGAGAAAAATTTGCGTCTAGATCATAACTCGCCTCGGTAGCTCAGTTGGTAGAGTTGGTAGAGCACTTGGCTCGGAAAGCCAAGGGTCCCGGGTTCGAGTCCCGGTCTAGGGCGAAAATTTTTCTCTTCAAATATAATTTATCCTTCAATGAGAAGTGTTAATTAATAATAAAATCGTCAATAGAAGCCCTACTGGCTATAAAGTAGTGTTAAATTCCCAATAAATGTCTTCTTAACTAAGAAGCCGCCATTTGCAAAAGATAGAAGCTATGGTTTCAAGCATTTGGCGCGAGGGAATTACAACGTACATAAGAGAAAAATTTGCGTCTAGATTGTAACTCGCCTCGGTAGCTCAGTTGGTAGAGCACTTGGCCCGGAAAGCCAAGGGTCCCGGGTTCGAGTCCCGGTCTAGGCGAAAATTTTTCTCTTCAAATATAATTTATCCTTCAATGAGAAGTGTTAAATTAATAATAAAATCGTCAAGATGTAAACATTTTACAAATCTTTGTTTTCTAACTTACAAATTTAAATGCCATTCCAAGAATTCCTCCCTCAGCTGAGAATCATCAGAGGATTTAAATCCTCCCACACTGATGGGTTAAGAAGACATTTATTGGGAATTTAAACACTACTTTATAAAAGAAATAGGGCTTCTATTGATGTTTTCTTTATTATTAATTTAACACTTCTCACTGAAGGATAAACTATATTTGAAGAGAGAATTTTCGTTTTCTCTTCAAATATAATTTATCCTTCAGTGAGAAGTGTTAAATTAATAATAAAAAAAATCATCAATGAATTTTAAGATTTCATAACAACAATATAATTTTCTCTTTTCCTGATATTTATTTTGTAAAAATGTAGTACCTTATGAGCATATGGTGTTCCTGGTGCAAGAACTCTGTACCTTTCAACAAATTCTCGAAAAGGATGTCGAATTGGATATCCTGCTCTTCTGATTTTTGCTGTTTCCATCATTCCAGAGTATCTCAATTGCCTGCAGCACAGACTTCGATCAAACATCTAATAAATAAAAAAGTGAAAAAATTTAAAAAAACAATAAACATAACATTTTTGTTACAGGTAGAGTTTAAATTTAATTATATTGTGACACATTGTTGATCTGGCTTTTTAATTTTGCAGACGGCAGTGGGATTCAGAATATAACAAATAATAGTTTTAAAATAATAAAACAATACGCTTTATTAGAAAACCAAACTAAAAAATTAAAAATAATTTTAATTTCCAACACGCTTGGGATAAATTAAAGTGGTCAACAAAAAAATCATCTCCAACATATCTAGAATAAACTAGAGTTATCTACAAAAATAATAATTTTACCATCAAAAGCGTGGGTGCTTTTTATGGTTTTTACATTTCTTCTTAGAGACTCTACTTTTACCAATATCTGATTATTATCAATATATTAATTAATATAGAGCACCCCACGCTTTTGATGGTAAAATTATTTTCTTTTTGTTGATAACTCTAGTTTTATTCTATATGTGTTGGGGATGATTTTTTTGTTGACCCTTTAATTTTATCCCAAGCGTGTTGGAAATTAAAATTATTTTTCATTTTTTAGTTTGGTTTTCTAATAAAGCATGTTGTTTTACTTTTTTTAAACTATTATTTATTTTTAATATTTTACAGAATCAGATAAAAATGTAAATATCTTAAATTCGATACTATTGTAGTATGAGATAAAAGTAATACTCTAATAAAAAAAAAATCCTCCAGGCCGGATTTGAACCAGCGACTTATGGATTACTGAAATTATATACCACTACAGTCCACCACTCTACCATCTGAGCTCTTACAACAACTGAGTAACAAGTTGATAAGTCCGCAACCTATTATACCGGTTTTTATTATTTTGATTTTCTGCTGATTCTGGCCAGGATTTTAGAAACATTTATGAAATTATTGTATTGTAATTGGTCCTTTACAAATATACAAAGTTTCATGACAATCCAATGATTTTAAGTGGGTGAAAATCGTGTTGAAAGATTCTGTTACATAATTACACAAACATTTTTTTTTTATTTTCTGATGATTCTGGCCAGGATTTTGGAAAAAATTTATGAAATATTATATTTTCATTGGTCCTTTACAAGTATATAAAGTTTCAAGTCGATCCAATGATTTTAAATGGGTGAAAATCATGTTGAAAGATTCCGTTACACAGATACAGGTCAAGCTAATATAAAATGTGTAAAAATTTATTAATTTCCCCTTTTTGTTTTTTTGAATGTGGATCTTTTCCCAAACTGCAAGCTCTTCGGGGTTTTATATTTGTTTTATTAATTTAACATTTCTTTCAATTTGATGTTTTTCTAACCATGCACATGTGGCTATTGCAGATTTTTCTACTTCCCCATTTTTGACATTCCTAAGGTTTTCCTTCTTCTTCTTCTTCCTTCCAAGTATTAGGCCAAGGCCTGTTACGATCCTATAGAAAATTTTCCCTCCAGCGTTTCATAGGACGGCCCAGTTCCGAGGGCTAGGGAGTCCTTCCTTTCTTCCATTTCTTCTTTCCTTTATTTTCTTTTCTTCTCCAGAAAAGCCTGACCAGAGGCTATAAGATGGCAGCCCCATCACTGGTCTTGCCTTCCTTTGGCCAGCAACCAATCGAAGGACTATTATTATGCTTTCAAGTCTTATACGAGAATTCCCTAAGGTTTTCCTTCCACATTAAAAAAAAAAGAAATAGGAGAAATTAATGAATTTTGAAATTCCCTGGGAATGTGATTGATTTAGAGGTTCATATATCTATCAACAGAGGGAGTAAGAAACAGTACTTCATCATGACAGAACAATGGTCATGAAATTACTGAAGATGAAATCAACAAAGTTCTGAAACCGGTCTAGCTAGAAGATGGAGTATGAGGTGAAATAATAAATTTTTTATAATTAAATTAATATTGGGAAGTAAACATTATGAGGTTATATCATTAATAGTGAGTGGAGAACTATTTTTTAACGACTCACCTCATATAATTTCAAATTTCTTTGATACCAGCAGTTGCAGACAATATCTTGTTCCTCTTCAGTCATGGCTTCC
>JASPKZ010001626.1:0-70613 GCA_030220185.1 Diploptera punctata
ATTATTTTGAAAACACCATCACGCAAAAAAAAAAAATGTACAATGCACGTTTGTGAAGTGTTTTACAGAATCTCGGAAATTAAAAACCTCACTATCGCTCGGTTTTAAACATTTCCCTCCATTCTGTAAATACCACTTCCTAACCTTGTATTGTAATATATTATTTACATGAGTGGGACACTAACCCTTTACCCAACTATTAACCATCAGAAAGGATTTTTTTTTTAGGATCTATCCCTTAGGAAAATTAGCTTTACCATTGTTCAAGGAGTTCTCTGAACCTCTATGTTTACAGTTGTCTTGTGCTATATTTTGTAAGGATATACATGAGCATTGTGACAAGTCAAGAATTTCAAATAGGGCTATATTTTAATTATCTTTATTTACATCCATGGAATGTGCCGACATTATAAAGAAAAGGAAGCTAGCTAAAATTAAATGGGTACACGAGACAAATGAGGTAAATTTAGAGCAATTGGGTAGTATTAGACAGGAAACCACCAAGTTACTAAAGAGTAAAAAGAGGGAATATTTGAGAGAGAAGATTAATGATCTTCAAATGAATGCAAAAAATAGGAACATTAGAGAATTCTATCAAGGAATTAGTATAGAGAAGAAAGGGTTTCAGGCTAGAACAAACATAATTCGGAATGAAAATGGGGATATGATTGCAGATTCCAGGAGTATATTAAATAGATGGAAAAGTTACTTTAATCAGCTATTAAATGTATATATAGAACAGGACATAGAGGAGGATAATTTACAGACAGCAGAAATGCTAGTCACAGAACCAAGTGCATTAGAGGTTGAAATGGTGATTGAAAAATTGAAGATGTATAAAACATCAGGTTCAGATGAGATCCAAGCAGAACTGATAAAATCAGGGGGAGAAAAATTGATGGATAACATATGCTGGTTAAGTTATGTAGATAGGAAATAACACTATGAGGTTTTTTAATATTGTTTATTTTTTATTATTTCACTCACCTCATACTTCATAATTCCTAGCAGACCCAGGGTTTCTTCACATCATTTGTGACATTCTCAATGCTGTGTCACAAATGATGTGAAGAAACCCTGGGTCTGCTAGGAATTATAAGTATGAGGTGAGTGAAATAATAAAAAATAAACAATATGCTGGTTGCTTAGTATGATTTGGGAAAAAGAAGCTCTTCCAGATGAATGGAAGGAATCAATTATCGTACCAATTTATCAGAAAGGATTGCAACAACTACAGGGGCATCTCATTACTTTCAATTTCGTACAAAATTCTAACAAATATATTAGTCAGCAGACATACTCCCTATATTGATGACATTCTAGGAGATCATCAATGTGCATTTAGAAGAAACAGGTCTACAATAGATCAGATTTTTAGTATAAGACAGATTTTAGAAAAGAAATGGGAATATAATGGTACAGTACATCAACTATATGTAGACTTCAAAAAAGCATATGATTCAATTGAGAGGGAGAAGTTATATAGTATCCTGCTGGAGTTTGGAATTCCTAAAAAGTTAGTTAGACTTATACGAATGTGTCTAAATGGCACAAAGAGTAGGGTGCGTGTAGGAAAACAGTTTTCGGACACTTTTGAAATCCAGAATGGGTTGAAGCAAGGAGACGCACTATCTCCTCTACTATTTAATTTTATACTAGAGCTTGCCATTAAATCTTTAGAGAATGAGGAAGGCTTACAATTCAATGGTATTAATAAGCTGTTAGTTTATGCTGATGATGTAGTATTATTGGCTGATAGCGAGGAGATACTAAAGGCCAACATGCACACACTATTGAGCAACACTAAGAAATTAGGACTGGAAGTAAATATCAATAAAACTAAATATATGGACACACGTAGAAATTCATTATATAATGGAAATGGACAGCTAATGACAAATGAGGGAAATTTTGAGGAAGTGGCTGAATTCAAATACCTAGGAACAATAATCACAAATAGGAATGAGATGCACAAGGAAATTAAACATAGGCTCAATTCTGGAAATGCGTGCTATTATGCATTGCAGAGACTCTTGATGTCCCAACTCCTTTCAAAAAACGTTAAACTGAAGATATATAAAACTATTATTCTACCAGTTATATTATATGGATGCGAAACATGGACTCTTACTTTAAGGAAGGAAAGGAGATTACAAGTATTTGAGAACAAAGTACTTAGGAAAAATTTTGGACCAAAGAAAGATGAACAAACAGGTGAATGGAGAAGACTACATAACAATGAACTACATAGACTTTATAGGAAGCCTGATATAATAAGAACAGTTAAGTCTCGTAGCCTGGATGGGCAGGACATGTTGCACATATGGGGAGTGAAAGACTTGCATGGAAGCTTCTTGTAGGAAAGCCAGAGGGAAAACGCCCAGTTGGTAGACCAAGAATGAGGTGGGAGAATAACATGAACTATGATTTAAGGGAGGGAGAAATGGTACGGCCTCGAGAAGGGTACAGATGCCGACTACGTATACCTTAATAAATCTCGAGTAATGCCTCTGCGACTTTTTTAGCAGCTCTGCCAGCAAGTCCTAATCCTACGTTCTCGTCGTGCTCCCTGACTGCAGTCGTAATAGACTGTAGCTAACAGGATGGGACGAAAGGCGAGTTCTCAGCGCCTTAAAACTGAGACCTGTCAGCTAAGGGAGCAAACCCTAAAAAAAAAACCAGGTCCTCCATGTCTGGGGGTTAGGCGTCAGGCTGGCAACCTGGCCCTGGAAAAAAGTATATCGCTACGTACTTCAGTAAAATATGTCAGCCGGATGGATTTAAATATGACAGACTTAAGCTACGAAAACGGACCTTTGCTATTGGCACATGGAATGTTCAAGGCTTGAACACTAAAGAAAAAGAAGTAATAGATGAGATTACAACAATGAATGCAGATATTATGGTGCTCTCAGAAACAAAAAAGAAAGGGAAAGGACAGGAAAAATTAGGAAATTATACACATATCTGGAGTGGAGTACCAAAAACTAGTAGAGCAAAAAGAGGTATATCCATTTTGATAAAAAATAAGTTGGTAAAAAATATAGTGTCTTGGGAAGAAATTGATGAAAGAATTATTAAATTAAATCTCAAACTTTTTGGGATAGAGCTTATAATAATAGGAGTATATGCCATAAATGAGGATGCAACAACCGTAGAGAAAAATGAATTTTTTGACAAACTGTCAGAAATTTTGGACAAAATAAAAAAAACATCAAGAAGTAATAATAACAGGAGATTTTAATAGTCGAGTAGGAAGTAGAATGAAAGATGAAGTGATTGGACCATTTGGGGAAAAAGTGGAAAATGACAATGGAGATAGATTGATAAGTTTATGTAAACAACATGGCTATATGATAATGAATAGTTTCTTCCAACATCGGGAAATACATAAATACACATGGGAACAGCCAACAAAAAGTCTCAAATCAATAATAGATTATATAATTGTGAAACAAAAACGTGATATGATAGTGAAAGATGTTAGAGTGTATAGAAAACCAGATTGCGGAAGTGATCATTATATGCTTTTGGGAAAATTCATAATAACAAGTAGGAAAAAACAAAATATTGAAGTAACGGAAGACAGAATAAATACAACCCCTTTGAATGAACAAAGATATAAAGTAAGTTTACTCTATGATGAGAGTATAAAAAATCTTTTTCAATCAAGATTAAAACAAAAACTTAATTTAAATTTAAATAAATCTGCAGTGGAAATGTGTGATCAACTAAAGGAAAGTATACATTCAGCAGCTTTAGAAGCACTTGGGACAGAAAATCTAGAAGTAAAAAGAAATAATGAATGGTTTAATGAAGATATTAAAAAATTAGTAGAGGAAAAAAAGAAAGCACGGATGAAATGGTTATCAGATCACTCAACAACATCTCGAAATGAATATATCACTTTAAAACATAAAACAAAGGCGGAAGTGAGAAGAACAAAAAATGAGTACTGGGATAATATATGCTCGAATATAGATCATTCGATTGGATATGCTAGATCCAAAGAAGCTTGGAAAACATTACAAAATACCAGGAAATCAGAAAGAAAAAAGATAAATATTCAGTTGATAAGACCATCAGAATGGATGCAACATTATAAATGTTCACTTCATGAAAATAGAAATGAGTTTCAACTTCAAGATACGGATGTAGAATATAAATTTGACACTCCAGAGATAACAGAAGATGAAGTTAAAAGAGCTTTGAAAGAGGCAAAAAATGGGAGAGCACCAGGACCAGGAAATATTCAGACGGAACTCCTAAAATATGGGGGAGATATTTTAGTAATATTTTTAACAAAACTTTTTAATAAAATTGAAATTGGAGACGATATCCCAGAAGACTGGAATTTATCGTACATTACTCCTATTTTTAAAAAAGGTGATAAAAAACAGTGTTCCAATTACAGAGGTATAAGCGTTATACCTTCAACAGCTAGGATTTTTAGTAAAATTATAAATTTTAAACTTAAGGAGATAAAAGATAACTTAAGAGAAGAACAATGTGGATTCCGGAGTGGAAGATCATGTATTGATAATATTTTCTGTATTAGACAATTACAAGAGAAAATCCTAGCAAAAAATAAAGAACTACATATGACCTTTATTGATTTAGAGATGGCATATGATAGTGTACCTCGACAATTGTTATGGATGGCAATGAGAAATATGAATATCTGTGATAAATGGATTAATATTGTTAGGAGGATCTATAGTAATACAAAAGCTAAAGTAAAAATACAGAATAATTTAACAGAGGAATTCACAGTGAATAAAGGCCTTAAGCAGGGATGCAGTTTGTCACCAATCCTTTTTAACATTTATTTAGACCAGGCTCTTAACTTGTGGTATAAAAAATGTTCTGAAATGGGTATTCCTATAGGAGGAAAAGTACTGCATTCATTGTTGTTTGCAGATGATCAAATAATTTTTGCAGGGGATAAAGATGATATGAAATATATGATAAATAAATTAATGGAAGAATATAAAAAATGGGGACTGAATATAAATTTACAGAAAACAGAATATATGTGTTTGGGAAAGGATGTGGATGACCTCATACTTGAAACAGGGAAAATAAAAAAATGTGAATTTTTTAAATATCTTGGGTCAATAATTACAAGTTTCGGTACCTGTGAGAGAGATGTACAGGCTAAAATTGCAATGGCAAAAAATGCAACTAAGACATTACATGGAGTAATTTGGAACAAAAATATTACAAAGGAAACTAAAATGAAAATTTATAAGAGCATAATACAGAATATTTTGTCATATGGAAGCGAAACTTGGTCTTTGACGGAATTACAAAAGAATAAAATTAGAACAGTTGAATTCGATTATTTTAGAAGAAGCCTCCAAAAAACAAGACAGGATAAAATAAGAAATGAATTCCTTTGGAGAGAAATGAAGGTCACCACATCTGTTGTTAAGAGGATTGAAAATCAAACGCTTAAATGGTATGGCCATGTACAAAGAATGGAAAATGAAAGATGGCCAAAAAATATATACCAATGGTCACCCCCTGGAAGAAATAAACGTGGTAGACCAAGATGGAAATGGAAAACCTACGTCAGAACAATAATGGAGGATAGGAATTTGGAAGAGGGAGATTGGAATGATAGAGATAAATGGAAACTGAAGACGGCAAACCTATAAGTGGGGGAAAGCCAAAGAAGAAGAAGAGAAGATTATACAGGGAATGATTGGAAGGCATTAGCTCAGGATAGGGATGTATGGAGAGCTTATGTCCGCGCGGCCATGAACCTTCGGGTTCGATAGAGGTAACTTAAAATGTTCCTATAATATATGTGTAATTATTATAATATTCATAAAGGTTCCGGTTGGCCTTAAGTTTCTATCAAAGTTTTATATGCCAGTGAGTAAGTAAGTAAGTGAGTAAGTAAGTAAGTAAGTAAGTAAGTAAGTAAAGCATTTACCATATTCTAATTGAAACTATTGATTCGTGTCATCAGCTACAGCTGGATACACGTAATGAAGAATGAATAATTGAAACAAATGTTTCTTTATCTTTGTTTCCCGAACATAATCAATCAGTTTTATAGTTCTTATGATGCTTTGATTCACTTAAATATTTGTAAAATTTTAATAAGTGACTAACTCAAGCATATTACTAATAAATTATGATTTCTATAAGTAATGAGATTTATATGTGAAATTTCATTAACTTTTTGACATTAATATTATTACTAATCACACTAATTCCGTTGGGATTTTTTTCTATTCATCGTCAATATATCCTCCTACTCTGTTCTTTGTTTTTAAGGGATGAGTAATTTCCTAAATCTCTTCGTCATGTATTAGACATTTCACAAACACTGGAATTTATTATGATCTTCTTGAATTCACACTAAAAGTCCATCGTGGAGTAACTGCATAAACTAAGCACACTCGATGGTACTTTTATTCAAATGTTACATTCAAACAAGGCGGCAGTTAGAACCATTTTTAAAATTTCTGTTTTCAGGTAAACCCCCACTTCTAATGGTCGGATTGTGCTGATTATTGGAGAATACCTTACTTGTTTCATCTAATATGGTGAGTTTCATTGCAGACAGATGAAAATTAGTGCCCCTGAAACGATTTAAAAATATTAACATCAAGATTTAATCATTATCTCAGTCAAAAGATTAATTTATTGAATTCGACGTTTCATTCTCCTTGTGTGAGATCATTTTCAAGACATTTGAGATGGTTGTTTATAATACATAGTTACCATCACCAATAAATTAATTTTTTGACTAAGATAGCGATTAATTCTTGTTGTTATTATTATTAACTATTCTCAGGGAATAATATTAAAAAAAAAACATATTAAATATACAGTATAACGATTTTAAAATGTTTGCTTCTGGTTAATCCTCACACTAATGGTCTGATTTAGCTGGTTAATGAACTCTAACATTTTAGCATTTAAAGGACATAATACCTTAAGAGCAAAAATAGTAATTGATAATAAAATTTTTAGAGCAGGTGAACAGTTTTAAATATCTAGGTTTCAATTTATCATATGTTAAAATTGAAGATATTAATGACAAAATAAATAAATTTAATCTAATGTGTGGCACTATTAAAATAATAATTTTATTGCAGCCAAATAGCCAGGATTAAAGTAGAATACATTTTAAATTTACATATTTGCATATTCACACATTGTCTTTGTTCTTTTTGTGCATAGCTCAATGTGATATCGGTCACACGATTTTTCGCATAGCGTACATTTACAGTCTATATTTGCTTCATGAAATTTTGTGTTGCTGCATATCAGGTGGTGGAATCCATGGACTGCCAACCTAGTGATGACGTGTCTCATTTCTAAATTTTCTTTTGTCCACGCACGGTCCACCATTGCCCCGGTGCTGTAGAATTCTGGATGTATTTCTTCCCTTTTTCTGTTCAATGTTGCTAGCAGCTGCTCAGATGCGCTGGTGCTGGGTAAGAGTATGCTGGTTCTGAGGTCGTCGATGAGGAAAGTTTCCTTCGCCAGTAGGTATGCGAGTCTTGAATGTGTTACTTTTGACACTCCTAATACTGCCTTTATATATCTCGCTTTCACCCTTTCTAGAGAGGAAAGATTCTTCATTGTTAAATGTGTCCATATGATTTCTATGCCGTATGTCAGTATTGGTAGAATTTTTGCTCTAAATAATAGCATTGCCGTCTCTAAGGTGAGAGATCTAATGTTTCTTATTTCGTGCATTGCCATTGTTGCCTGGGTTGTCTTTTCTGTGATATGTTTTGTGAAGCATTTTGCGCTTGTTTGTAGCGTGATACCTAGGTATTTGAAGTCTGGTACTATTTTCAGTTTAGTTTCCCTTATGTATATCTCTTCATTTATGGCGGCTCTTCCTCCGTTTCTGAAGATCATTGTGTCCGTTTTTGATATATTAATGTCCAGCTTGTTCTTGGAGCACCATTTTTCCACTTCGTGTATTGTTTCCTGAAGTGTTGTTATGTCTCTGGAACCGATTCCGATGTCGTCCGCATATGCGCACGAGAAGATGCCATCTTTTTGGGTAATTCTAAGGATTTCTTCGGTTGCTAGTATAAACAGTAAGGGGCTAAGTGGATCGCCCTGCAGTACTCCATTTGTTTGAATGATCAGTTTTGACATGACGATGTTATCTGAGACATATTTCATTCCAGCTCAGCAGTGTATTGATGAGGTTCGTCCATATGTTGTTGTTTCCTAGTGTCTCCTTTAGTTTTTCTATCACTAGTTGCCTGTCTAGTAGATCGAAGGCCTTCGTGAAGTCTATGAAGACAGTATAAAATTTCTCTCTGTCTTCTAATGCTTCCCAAATATGTTTCAACAAGAGTTCGATTGCGTTTAGAGTTGACTTTCCTTTTCTAAACCCGAATTGATTTTCTGGTAGATGCTCATCTATTTCCTCCCTTATTCGTCCTGTTATTAATTTGGTGAAAATTTTGAAGGGACAATTTTCCAGAGCGATACCTCTATATTTGTTGGGGTCTTTCGGGTTTCCTTTCCCTTTATATAATACCTTGACAATTGATTGTCTCCATTGTTCAGGTATGGAGGCTGTTTGTATGCATTTGTTGTATAATTTTGTCCAAACCTGGTCTAACAGATGTACCGTGTCTTTTATGTATTCATTGTATATTCCGTCCGGGCCCGCTGCTTTCTTGTTTTTGGAGTTACATATTGCATATCCAACTTCTTCTGTGGTCAGGGGTCGGTATCCAGTTTGTGGGTATTGGTGTTAAAATTTCTTGAGGGTTCCTTTTGCCGCAGATTGGTCCCTCTTTATTGAGTATGTTGTTGAAATGCGACTCCCATATTTCCATGTCAATGTAGTGTGTTTGCGCTTGTTTCTTTGGGCGGAGTGCTAAATGTGGGTCTTTCTTGGCCTCCTCCGCTAGCATCCTGCCCTCTTCCTCCAAGAAGGCGCTTTTCTTTTCTTTTATTATTCTCTTGTAGTGTTTCCTCTTCTCGGCGTATGTGAGTAGAAGAGCGTGGTTCTCGGTATTTTGTTTCAGTTGTTGTAAAGTATCTAAGGTATCTCTTCTTAGTCTGTAGCATTCATTATCGAACCAGGGTTTTGCTCTTCTTTTAATTCGGTGATTCGTGGCTTGTCTTAATATTTCGCCTAACATTTGAGTAGCTTCCTCCAGTCTCTCATTTTCTACTAACGTTTATATTTGCGTTTTTGTCTCTATCTTAGCTTCTACTTTTCCTATGTCTATCTTCCTTGATAGGTGTTGTGTTGTCTCTTCCTGTGTCTTTTCCCATTTACCTTGAATATTTATTTCTAGTGGTATATGTTTCCTTAATGCCGAGTGGTTTGCATACCATAATGTAGTTATATTTCCTGTTATAGTACCTTTTGTGAGTGCGATATCTATTGCACTCTTGCCATTGTGAGAGATGTATGTAGGTATCTTAGGGTTGTTTAATAATGTGAATCCTTCCTCTTGTAGTTTTTCCAATACCTGGCACTATTAAAAGAACCCTTAAAACACAAGAAAAGAAACAAAAATTAAATTTTATAAAGTAATGGCTGTTCCTGTATTGATGTATGGATCAGAATGTTGGACGATCACTAAAAGACAAGAACAAAGATTGGAAGCAGCTGAGATGAGATTTTTAAGAAATATAGCAGGATATACTCTGCTGGATAAGAAAAGGAATGAAGATATAAGAAAGGAACTAAATATTTTCAAACTTACAAACCGAATAATTAAATATAGGAACGACTGGAAAGAACATATTGATAGAATGCCAGAAGAAAGATTTCCAAAATTATTGCCAAATTATAAACCGCACGGAAGGAGAAATGTTGGACGCCCACACAGAAGATGGCCTGAACAATTTTAATAATTCTAGCTTTCATGAAACCGGAACGAGCCAACAGGCTTAATCCCTGGATGATGATGATGATGAATGAAATCCACCTTAATTTTGTCAATTGATTGCTACGGTATACGCCGAGTTGCGGCCGCTAGAGCGTTCAAGACACAAAACACACAAAGGCCTACATACATTTTTGCCATTACCTTTTTCGATTTCTTCTAAGTAGGATCGATAAAGACCTGCAAAAAAATATTTTCATAGGTAGAACCTAAATAGCTTCATTCTTTCGTAATGCCAATAGTTTAATATAGACGTGGAAGTGTCTTAACAGTTGAAAAAAGTCGAGATTCTGTTAAGACACATGGATTACATACTATTTTTAACAATGGTATTGATATTAATTAAAATATAATAATAATACAATTAAAAAACTATTTTATATACATTAGAAAGAAACAGATGAGAGGAGGATTACCGCCAGTGAAATGAAGTTCATGCGCCGAACAGCAGGCTATACTAAGTGGAATTCCGATATCCTTCAGGAACTCGACATAGACCCAGTGTTTGACCATATCCATAAATATCAAGAAAATTGAAAACAACATGTTAATAGAATGCCCAGACGAAGAATCCCCAAGGCAATCCTAAACTTTATCCCACATGGGAAGAAATCATTGAGACGACCCATGAAAAGGTGGATGGAAAACTTCAGTAGATCGTAACAGTCCTTCGGGGACTATGACCTATCAGGATGATCATGATGATGAGAAAGGAACAATTGTAAGTCGTCTGCTGCGAGAAAATACAAGTTGAAGATTATTGCTATGTACCTTCTACTTTTTTAATATAAATAAGGATTGTTGACTAAGAAGACATATTCTATCTGATAATTGGAGATACATATTAGGTTTAATAATTTTAGGATGGAAACAGTTGTAGTAGAAGAAATTAAAATGGAAGAAGCATGGAGAATAGGATATTCTACATTAATACCTGAAAAATCTGAACAAAGGTATAAGTTAGTACATAGTATTTAAAAAAAAAGCGTTAAAAGGACATTGTGTGCAAATCAACAAAAATAATTTGTTTGTGATCTAATGCCACCCACTGCACTTTACGTGCTTTATGGTTTCGAGTTGGGCGGATAGATGGCGTTAATGCGGTATATTTTCAATTTACATACTATTTCTGCAGACACTTCACATACTAGACTATTTAACTCATGCCCCAAATGGTAGTCAATGACTAATCATGTTTAAATAATTTTGTTTTAAACCAATGACAGTCGTGTTTCACCTCACTTTTGATCGATTTTTCTATCAGCTCCTACTTTTGTGATAAAGTAAGTTTCTCCTTTTTAATGTTCTGAACAGGTCAGGACATTATTTGCCTCCAACAAATACACTGAATATAGCAAATAATGAACAGATTCCTTGATTTTACTCAGTTGTTTACTAAAAAAGTAAATGAATAACCTATAATGCTGATTATAATATACAGTTTGATGTGTTTCATTATTTCTCCACTAGGGTGCATTCTTACATTATTGCGATTCTATTTGGCAATAAATAATATGATCAAGTTGCAGTGAATATACATAACTTCACATTTCTCATTTGTTTTGAACATCGCCGTTACTTTAAATATATAAATATTTTAAAATACCGGTAACTATATTTCAATAATGATTTTTGAGTAAAAAGCTTAATTTTATTCGTTAAATAGTCCCAACAAATACCACTCTTGATTTCCAAATTCTCTGGATAAATGTATCGATGATTTGGAAATCACTCGTGACATTACTTATGATAACGTATTTTTATAATGTGTACATAGAGGAGTGTATGCTTATGTTTGTGTAGTGTAAAGTTGCACGAGAAATTCTGATGAAGAGAAGGAAGAAGTACCGGCACGTAGCCTACTCCTATCGAAAAGCACAAAGGGGGCAGCGAGGCTTAATGTCCCTATTCGACGGGCGAATCGCTATCAACAGCACCACATGCCTTCTCAACATATGTACTGCGAAGAGGTTTGTAATTTAATGCACGAATCTGTTGCACAATGTAGCTAATAAAAATTGTACACCACCACCTCTCCTAGCCCCGAGATTGAAAATTTTGCAATTAAATTAATTTAAAAATTAACTCATCCCTGGGAAAAAACAGATAAGTCCAAAACTGGCACAAACAAGGTAGGTCGAGATATATATATATATATTATTTACAGTGAACTTCCTTCCCTTGTAGACTTATCCAAAACAAAAATGGTCTATTATAGTTAATAGAATAATAATTTACATATCTAATTACTAGTTACTATAGTCGGCTCAGTCATTTAGTTTCCAGGCGGCATCAGAGGCAACTGTTTCCCTCTGGTTAAAAAAAAATACATTGTTACTGCCAGGTAGAGCCGGGGAGTTGTCGTTAGAGGCTTCTAAGACGCTGCTCCAATCACCAAAAACTGAAAACGGTTCTCTGTCAATAATGTCTTCACATTTTTAAATGACGTTTCCATGACTACTCCCGTGGATGTAATTGTCTTAACAGCGTTGCAACTTTTGTCTTTTGCAGTGTTTTTAGTTGATAACATTTATTCTAGTGAATAAAACGTGACAACGCCGCTTGATACCTACCTAACCACAAAGCAAAGCTCTTGTAAACTAAATTACTGAGCCGATTATACCATATGAAGAGGCATAAAGAAAAAATATCCATCAACTTTTTTTAACTGGAAAAAGTTCACCTATCTGTTTTTTCCCGGGGATGAGTGATTAACATTTTCAACCCTGCCGGGTATCGAACCCGGGCCGCTAGTCAGGAATCAACCACTTGAGTTTAGCATGGCGGATTCATAGTGAAAATAATTTGTTGGCATTTTGTACAAAAGAGTAAGGCTCCAGGCAGTTTATGGTCAGAGTATTAATGTTAAAAGGTATTATAAAGTTGAATGTGACGCTGATATTTCATTGTTTAGTAAATGGTTGGTTTCCTGTAAAAGAAAAGTATTGAATATCGAGCCAAAAAATCATATTTTTAGCAGGGAAAACATTAATATGATTTTGAATGAAGTTCCCCAATAACATATCACTAATGATGGAAGTAGTGATGATTTTGGGAAATGCTGGTGCTTGTCGAAGAGAAGAATTGGCTGCTGATGTCAAAGATAGAGTTGCAGTTTGTAATTAATAATATTCCAAGTATCAATACGACTATTTCTCGGTATTTTACTGATGGAGAAGTTGATTTTTTTGAAAACTTTTCGAAAAATATTAAATTATGGCAAAAAGAGTCTAGATGCAGACTTATTTTGTCATTTCACAATGGGAAACGTTTTAATTAGCCCGTGGGAATTAATAGAGTACTATGAGGCCAAACGCAGTCATAAATTGCGAGTTATCTAAAACTAGAAAACCCAAATTATTTTACGGACCATATGCTCAGGAAACGTTTGCAACTTTCTTTGCAGAGAGAAGAGCTAATATTCTTGCACACAAATGACATGAAGGGTGGAGATCTTCTCAAGTAGCGAAGGGTTTTGTTGAAAATTCTCTTCAAAATAAGATTAATGTTGCGGAGAAGATTTTAGATTGTGAAAGTGAATCTGTTATAAAATCAGACAATTCTATAGTTGTTCCGTCTCATTCTGCAGAAATAAATAGGCCTATGATCGCATTTGAATTAGAAGGAAATAGATACTGGATGTCCAATAACATTTTATAATTGTACCAATTTGTGATTTCACGTTGAATATTTCAAAATAAATGATAGACCCTATAACAGTTTCACTTACCGCACATGTTACTTTATTTTCCATATCAATATTGCGTTTTCTTTTGTTTGTATAACAACCAGTTTAGGTGTGCGAATATCAATTTTCGTTCCATGACAAGATTAGTAAGTACACTTACAATATTAATAAATGACCTGGAGAAAATTTTTTAACATCTCACCTCACAAAGTTGCGTGTCTTCACGATACCTGTTTCAAAAGTATGGTATTACTTCCATCTTCAGTCAAATTCCAGTTGTTTCGGTTTCCTTATCCATCCAGTACTCTTCTAAGTGCTTGACCTTTGCTTCGTTTCCGAAATGGTTGGTATTTGAACATTTGAAAAATCAACAAGTCTGAGCAGGTATAGGCATTACACTGGTTACGCGGACAATTCCCGTTTCATTACATGGTTATGGGATTCTGGACTTAGATGATGCATTTCAACAGAGACCAACATCTGCTTCAATATCCTGTTTTTCACGTACATTTAATAGCTGACTAATGCAATTTTCCCATCTATTTAAATATATTCCTGGAATCTGCAATCATATCCCTATTTCACTACTTACTTACTTACTCACTGGCACTATCGAACCCGAAGGTTCATGGCCGCGCGGACATAAGCTCTCCATACATCCCTATCCTGAGCTAATGCTTTCCAATCATTCCCTGTATAATCTACCTCCCTCAAATCATAGTTAATGTTATTCTCCCACCTCATTCTTGGTCTACCAACTGGGCGTTTTCCCTCTGGCTTTCCTACAAGAAGCTTCCATGCAAGTCTTTCATTCCCCATACGCGCAACATGTCCTGCCCATCGCAGTCTACGAGACTTAACTGTTCTTATTATATCTGGCTTCCTATAAAGACCATGTAGTTCATTGTTATGTAGTCTTCTCCATTCACCTGTTTGTTCATCTCTCTTTGGTCCAAAATTTTTCCTAAGTACTTTGTTCTCAAATACTTGTAATCTCCTTTCCTTCCTTAAAGTAAGAGTCCATGTTTCGCATCCATATAATATAACTGGTAGAATAATAGTTTTATATATTTTCAGTTTAACGTTTTTTGAAACGAGTTGGGACATCAAGAGTCTCTGCAATGCATAATAGCATGCATTTCCAGAATTGAGCCTATGTTTAATTTCTTTGCGCATCTCATTCCTATTTGTGATTATTGTTCCTAGGTATTTGAATTCAGCCACTTCCTCAAAATTTCCCTCATTTGTCATTAGCTGTCCATTTCCATTATATAATGAATTTCTACGTGTGACCATATATTTAGTTTTATTGATATTTACTTCCAGTCCTAATTTCTTAGTGTTACTCAATAGTCCTTTAGTATCTCCTCGCTATCGGCCAATAGTACTACATCATCAGCATAAACTAATAGCTTATTAATACCATTGAGTTGTAAGCCTTTCTCATTCTCTAAAAAGATTTAAAGGCATGCTCTAGTACAAAATTAAATAGTAGAGTAGATAGTGCATCTCCTTGCTTCAACCCATTCTGGATTTCAAAAGTGTCCGAAAACTGTTTGCCTACACGCACCCTACTCTTTGTGCCATTTAGACACATTCGTATAAGTTTATCTAACTTTTTAGGAATTTCAAACTCCAACACGATACTATATAACTTCTCCCTCTTAATTGAATCATATGCTTTTTTTGAAGTCGACATATAGTTGATGTACAGTACCATTATATTCCCATTTCTTTTCTAAAATTTGTCTTATACTAAAGATCTGATCTGTTGTAGACCTGTTTCTTGTAAATGCACATTGATGATCTCCTAGAATGTCATCAATATAGGGAGTAAGTCTGCTGACTAATATATTTGTTAGAATTTTGTACGAAATTGAAAGTAATGAGATGCCCTGTAGTTGTTGCAATCAGTTTTATCTCCTTTCTTATAAATTGGTACGATAATTGATTCTTTCCATTCATCTGGAAGAGTTTCTTTTTCCCAAATCATACTAATCAACTGGCGTATCTTGTCCATCAATTTTTCTCCCCCTGATTTTATCAGTTCTGCTGGGATCTCATCTGAACCTGATGCTTTATACATCTTCAATTTTTCAATCGCCATTTCAACCTCTAATGCACTTGGTTCTGCGACTAGCATTTCTGCTGTCTGTAAATTATCCTCCTCAATGTCCTGTTCTGTATGTACATTTAATAGCTGATTAAAGTAACTTTTCCATCTATTTAATATATTCCTGGAATCTGCAATCATATCCCCATTTTCATTCCGAATTATGTTTATTCTAGCCTGAAACCCTTTCCTCTCTATATTAATTCCCTGATATAATTATCTAATATTACTATTTTTTGCGTTCATTTCAACATCATTAATCTTCTCTCTCAAATATTCCCTCTTTTTACTCTTTAGTAACTTGGTGGTTTCCCATCTAATACTACCCAATTGCTCTAAATTTACCTCATTTGGCTCGTGTAACCATTTCATTTTTGCTAGCTATCTTTTCTTTACAATGTCGGCACATTGCTCATCAAACCATTTCTTGTTTTGCCTCTTTTTTAAACAACCAATGCTTTCTGATGCTGACAATTTAATAGTATCTCTTATAGCCTCCCATTCTTTATTTATATCAGTTTCTTCTTCGTTTGCCACACTGTCATCTGAAAATTCCAGTATTTCAAATCTATTAGCAATTTTGATTTGGTATTCTTGCCGCATTTCATCATTTTTCAAGTTTTTTAATTCAAATTTTACAGAATCATCTTTGGAGTTTGTTCCTCTCATAAGCTATAGCCGTTGTCTGATTTTCACTCTGACCAGATGATGATCCTAATTGCAGTCTGTCCCTCTAACTGATCTAACATCGATGATGCTACTGTGACAGCGTTCGTCCACTAATACATGATCTATTTGGTTCCGATTTTTGCCACCTGGAGATGTCCAGGTGTATTTATGAATATCCTTATGCTGAAATGTTGTGCTCTTAACAATGGGATTCTTTGATGTGGCGAAGGTGACTAATCTAACCCCACTGTCGTTACTATCTTCATGAAGACTGAATTTGCCTATTATTGATTTGAATACATCTTCCCGCCCCCACTTTTGCATTGAAATCTCCTAAGGCAATTTTTATATGATATCACGAAAGGCTATCAAATACGCATTCTAATTCTTCATAGAACTCATACTTGATCTCGTCATCTTTATCTTCTGTGGGGGGCATGTACATTTACAATTATAAAATCATGTTGTTTACCATTTAGAATTATGTATGATATCCTATCACTAACAAACTTAATATCTCGGATAGGATCCTCCTTCTGACTAAAAAACCCGTTCCAAATGCAGGTCTTTCTGCACCCTGTAGTATAATGCAAAGCTTCCTGATTCCTGACTACCTTCTTCTGGCCACCTAACTTTCCTGTAAAGCGACTATATCCAAGGGCGATTTATCTAATTCCCGCGTTAATACCTCTAGCGCCACGCTATTGTATAAAGTCCTAACATTCCATGTTCCTAGGAACATGTCCCTGTGTTTGAGCCTTTGACATGGGTTCCCTGAAGTAGTTCCGCCCGGAGAACCGAATGGGAGACTATTTGACCTCCGGAAAATTTTACCCCAGTTGAATCCATGTCTGCATTTCTTGACGGTTGTAATTTTATGGTGAAAGATCGTCACTCTTTCGGTACTTTTTTCGTCTGGCTTATCACCTTCGACCAGTCCGGCATGGCAGCAATGCTACCGCCGGCTTAGCTCTCAGGATCATTTAAGCACTCAAACCACTCCACCACGACAAGGTAAAGATACCATGGAGGGCCTATTTCACTACTAATTTTGTTTATTTTAGCCTGAAACCAGTTTCTCTCTATCCTAATTCCCTGATATAATTATCTGATGTTCCTATTTTTTGCATTCATTTCAAGATAATTAATCCCCTCTTTCGAATATTCCCTATATCTACTCTTTATTAATCTAGTAGTTTCCCGTTTGATGTTATCCAACTGTTATAAAGTTAATTCATTTGGCTCGTGTAACCAATTAAGTTTTACTAATTTTCTTTTTTACAATCTCGGTACATTCTTCATCAAATCATTTCTTTTTCGCCTCTTTTTTTAAATAGCCTACACTTTCTGATACTGACAATTTAATAGTATATCTTATAGTCTCTGAGTCTTTATTTATATCAGTTACTTCTTGGTTTCACACATTTTCACCTGAAAATTCCTGTATTCGAAGTTTATTAGCAATTTTGAACTGGTGTTCTTGCCGCAGTTCATTATTTCTGAATTTTTAATTTTTTTTTCAGAATAATCTTTAGCGTTTGTTATTCTCATAAGCGATAACCGTCGTCTCATTTTCACTCTGATCAGATGATGATCATAATTGCAGTCTGTCTTTCTAACTGATCTAACATCGATAATGATACTGTGCCAGCGTTTGTCCACTAATACATGATCTATCTGGTTCCGAGTTTCACCATCTGGAGACGTCCAGGTATATATATATATATATATATATATATATATATATATTGGAATGTTGTGCTCTTAACAAATAACTTCTTTGATGTGGCAAAGGTGACTATTCTAATCCCATTGTCGTTACTGTCTTCATGAAGCCCGAATATATTTTCCCGTCCCACTTCTGCATTAGAATGTGTTGCTCTAGGCCCACTGTTTTAATTTGAAAATATAAGAAGTTATTTTGAAGATTTATTTAAATTAATATTTATCTCTTTAGATTGGTTATATTTTAAAGATTGTTTTAATTGTAGACCTTAATTAGGTTCAGAGTACATGAGGAAGTTTGAGTCACATCATTTGTTTTAAAATGTGAAAGTAATTGAACTGTATGTTAATGACAGGTAGCTATGGCGATTCTTGTTTTAATGTCACTTGTTCACTTGACCTAAGTTCCTGTGTCGAGAACTGAGAACCAATTATCTTTACACCACCCCCTTCCCCAGATAGTTCAAGTGGCAATCTTGATTATCGAGTACGCGCTCATGGGGTGTGAACGAGAGGGTATGAGGAGGTTATCTGAGACCAGAGCAAGATATATGAGAAGAAGGTGTTGGAGTTATTAAATCTTCCCTTTTGGTTAAGTTTCGGGATGCAAGACGTTGGATTATACATCTAGAAATAGTAGGAATTCCAAATTAAAAAAAAATCGTCTTTATTTAGGTTTCATCCCGGTTAAAATCCGGCCCGGAGCTACAGTTTAATGGCATACAATCGTGAGTATGACTTTCTTCGGAAGGGAAATGTATCCATGGGTCCTAAATCGTGTATTTTTAGGACGAAAAATAATCTGAAGTCTGCAATATTTTTCGGACCAGATTTGAATCGAAACGCTATTGATCTTAGTACTACATATATAAGCGATGATCTGGCTCCTTGGCAGTTGATATCTTTGTGGTTATAGTTTTGGGGTTTGATGATTTAATCCTTAGCTGATTGGCGACGTTTGAATTCTACCTGGAGAGGTTATTGATTTGAGTAGTGAAGAATATGGTTAATAAAATTGTTACTAAATAATAACAATTACATGTACATGCAGCAGTATTAGCAAAATAAAAAAAATGTTGTATATGGTACAGTGACATTTAGCTCTACAGTCGTGTTTGAGTCCCAAATTCAAGGCGAAATGGAAATCAGTGAAAAAGACACCTCTTCAACTCCCCTCAATAATGTAACCAAAGAACCAAGATTCATAAATGATTTATAAGTTGTAGAAACATCTCTTAATGGATGGTATTACATGTGAAAAAACCTAACTGTGAATACATTTCATAGATGCCTTGTCATGTCTATATTATTTACCAGTAAATGATTATGCACTATTTTTATTTAAATAAATATTAATATAGGAACTTCAGGTAATTGGACCCCTATTTTGAATTTGTTGTATTTTCTTCTTTTAATTAGGAATATTGAATTTTGTTTAATTACAGTGATTATCATCAGTGTTATAAACTATGAAATAGCATTGTAATTTTATTCAAATATGGAAACATATTCATAATTTATAAACTTTTTTACATTACAAGAAAGGTCCACTTTAACCTCCATATTGCGGTAAAGTGGACCCCCAGAGTTCATCATAGTCTTTAGACTGTTTTAAGTTTGATCCATATTTGGTTCGTCTTCCGGGCTTATAGGCCGTGGTCTGGTTGTCTTCATACTCGACGTTTCGTCTACTGCTGCGGTAGACATCATCAGGAGATACTACGTGCTTTCTGTGAACTCCTCAACAGTCGGCTGCAGACCGGCTGGTCGTTGGAAACTGTATCTCTGTTTATAACTAAATCCCGGGTGGAGGGGAGGTTTTCTGCGCGCACCGAGTTTTGCGCTGTATTGCCGTGTGCAGAAGTCCTAGGCTTCGTTGTCGTGTTATGCAGTGCTGGGATCCAAATTTTGTTTTATCTTCAAGGTTTCTTCTTTTTTGTTGAAGGAATTTTTATGTTTATATATTTCTATGGCTTCTCTGTATAGTCTGGTGTAGTAATGTGATGTTTGTGATAATACCTGGGTATCTTCAAATCTTATAATATGTTGTTGGTTGTTCATCAAGTGTTCCGCTACGGCCGATTTTTCATTTGTTTTAACCTGCAGTGTCTCATGTGTTCTTGTAATCGTGTGTTGATCATTCTTTTTGTTGTACCGATGTACACCTCTCCACAACTGCACGGGATACGATATATACCGGCATGACTCAAAGGATCTCTAGTGTCTTTGGCTGTCTCCGTAATAGCAAACCACCCACGAGCAATTTATCTAGAAAAGAAAAAGAATCTTTATTAACTTTAAACTCAGACAAAGATATCATCATTCTCCCTGCAGATAAAGGAAATGCTACCGTCATCATGGAAACCGAGCAATACAACCAGAAAATACAGCAGCTTTTAGATCCAGGGACATACAAGATTCTTAAAAATGATCCCACAGCAAGGGTTCTACGCAAATCTAATAAACTCATCAAGATGTCCTCACTGGATGAAGACATTAAACATAGATTGTGCAAATCAGAAGCATTGCCACCTAGATTGTATGGATTACCTAAGATACACAAAGAAGGAACACCACTCAGACCTATTGTTTCGGCCATTGGTTCACCTACATATGAACTTGCCAAGTATCTCGCCTCACTGCTGAAACCATATATTGGTAAAACTGATACTTTTGTAAGAGACTCCACACACTTCATTGAAAAAATATACACTATGAAACTCAAGCCGAATGACATAATACTAAGCTTTGATGTGGTTGCATTATTCACTAAGGTACCTATCGGAGAGAAAACTATGACATACTTACAAGAACTCTTTCCTCCAGACATAACAGCGCTCTACAACATATGTCTCACAGAATCTTATTTTCAATGGAGAGGTATATTCTAACGAACAAATAGATGGCGTGGCCATGGGAAGTCCATTAAGTCCCGTAATAGCAAATTTCTACATGGAAAAATTTGAAAACAAAACAGGCTTTGGAGAATGCTACCTTAAGACCCACAGTCTGGCTCAGATATGTGGATGACACCTTCGTCATTTGGGAACACGGTGAGGAGGAACTAGATAACTTCAAGAAGCACATAAATGGGATTTGTCCCAGCATCCAATTCACCCTGGAAAAGGAACATAGCAACAGTCTACCGTTTTTGGATGTTTTGGTAATCCGAAACCAAGACATGACACTTGGACACAAGGTTTACAGGAAAAATACTCACACAGACAGATACCTACACAAACAGTCTAAACCACCATCCTAGACAAAAACGCGGGATAATAAAAACCCTGGTTGAACGAGCCAAAAGGATTTCGGAACCACAGTATCTGCAAGAAGAAATCAATCATCTCCATGCAGCTTTTCTTACCAATGGATACAGCAAAACAGATTTTCGTCGAGCCATAAATCCCAAGAAATATAGGCCCGAAAACGAAAACAAGGAAGAGATAAATGGTAAGGTTTACCTAACTTATATCAAAACAACAACAGAGAAAATTGGACGAATATTAAAGAAATACAACATAGCAACAACCTACAAACCAACACAAAAAATCAGCAATATACTGCGCCCAGCCAAAGACACTAGAGATCCTTTGAGTCATGCCGGTATATATCGTATCCCGTGCAGTTGTGGAGAGGTGTACATCGGTACAACAAAAAGAATGATCAACACACGATTACAAGAACACATGAGACACTGCAGGTTAAAACAAAATGAAAAATCGGCCGTAGCGGAACACTTGATGAACAACCAATAACATATTATAAGATTTGAAGATACCCAGGTATTATCACAAACATCACATTACTACACCAGACTATACAGAGAAGCCATAGAAATATATAAACATAAAATTCCTTCAACAAAAAAGAAGAAACCTTGAAGATAAACAAAATTTGGATCCCAGCACTGCATAACACGACAACGAAGCCTATGACTTCTGCACACGGCAATACAGCGCAAAACTCGGTGCGCGCAGAAAACCTCCCCTCCACCCGGGATTTAGCTATAAACAGAGAGACAGTTTCCAACGACCAGCCAGTCTGCAGCCGACTGTTGAGGAGTTCACAGAAAGCACGTAGTATCTCCTGATGATGTCTACCGCAGCAGTAGACGAAACGTCGAGTATGAAGACAACCAGACCACGGCCTATAAGCCCGGAAGACGAACCAAATATGGATCAAGACGCCGGCCGTGAAAGCCTACAATTATATGTTTTAAGTTTATTTACTCTATTCATTTATACAGACAGGCACAAATTAATATGGAAGTATTTACGGCTGATCGTAATTAAAAAGCGTCGACATTTATTTAATGTTTTGAAAAATTATTATAAGCAATGCCACGAGTGATTTCCAATTTATCTAGAGAATTTGGAAATCAAGAGTGGAATTTGTTAGGACTATTTAACGAATAAAATTAAGCTGTTTACTCACAAATTATCATTTAAATATAGTTATTTTAAAATATTTATATATTTAATTTAAACGGCGATGTTTGAAAACAAATGAGAAACGATTGGTACGCTTCATTTGCTTCTTTTGTTCGTCACTGCAACCAGATCATATTATTTATTGCCAAAGGAACGCAAGATTGTAAGAATGCACTCTAGTGGAGAAAAAATGAAACATCAAACTGTATATTAATTCATTTCTGATGTCCTATGATGTAAATATGACAATTATATTTTTGTATTGTATTGTAAGTTCATGTTTTTCCTTTACAGAGATTTTAGGCGCTCTCCCCCTACAGGGAAGAATTTGAACCATATTAATTTAGTTACACTTGTTTTCGTATAAATGTCATTTTGAGTGGTACGTGGTCAGCATTCCGTCTCATACTGACATCTAGGAAATCAAGGTAGTACTAGGACGGGAAAATTCGGTAAATTTTGCTTAGAGGCCTTTTCATTTAGGCTTAAAGATCTTTTACGAGCCTGAAAATCAGACTCGAGACCCACGGCTTAAAGTCCCTCCCGGAGGACTTGCTCCTTGGATTTTTCCGTCCTAAAAAATCCATCGACCCCGGCCGAGTTTGAACCCGCGACCCTCGGAACCAGAGGCAAGGAGCATAACCACTAGTCCACCGCGGCCGACACAATTATATTTTTTCTGGGAAAAAATACATTTAAGAAAGTGCAAACAGTGGTTTATTTTTTTGGTGGTATAATCAATGGCTACAAATGTTTTTATATTAACTCCCGCATGCGGTATGTGTTGACATTCATGCACTATATATACAATCTGGTAGCCGTATTTCTTAGTGAGTCAGTCACTGCAAAATAATGCTATGACTTATTCAGAATATTAAAAAGGAGGAGCTTTCTTTATTATGATAAACTTTAGTTGGTAAATTCTAGGCGAAACACGACTGTGATTGGATGTAAATAAAAAATCACTGTAACGTGATTGGTCATTGACTCCTATTTGGGGAATGAGTTAAATAGTCGTAGATTATAACATTCACAAGCCATTCATCTGCAGACAGTGACGGTCTTTGGATTTAGGTAAAATTACAAGGATATTAAATCAAATAAATTAAGTGTATGTCTTTTACATATAGCACCCTTGTTGATAAAATATACGTATTCGTGTAAAGTGGACCCAGGTCAATTTTAACCGCCTCGTGGAGGGTCTTACATTAACCGAATTCCTTTGTTATCTTTAATTATTTTATACAGGAGCCTTGTCACATAATATCAAACCAAACCCGCCAGTATATTAAAACATCTATGTAATATAATATGTTTAGGAGTTTTTTTCAACATTTGTAATAGCCTATTCAATAGCAGAAATTATGAATTGATTCTTAGCTTGAGAAACTTTTAAATGGTCGCTTTCATAAATATCACAAATAAATCTTCCTTCGCACAAAGAATAAAAGAAACTGGCCTTGAACACGTCAAAGTTGATGAGGGGAAGAAATTAAAATATTTTCTGTTCCAATTAAAAATATACTAACAGGGTCCACTCATACAGAAGGGTCCACAATACCCGAAGTTCCTCTATATAAAATGTGAATTTTGATTACGGAATAAAATAGGCCTATAGAAATATAGTATTATATTCAAAGTTTCTCGAATTACATTTAAGCTTTTGAAATTGTTATAAAACGGTTGTGGTGAAAATTGAATAGATTTTCCCGCAACGAATAGGCTTTCATGTTATGGTGACTAAAGTTGTAAATGGGCAGCCATTGAGAGTCGTTGCCCTCTAGCATTCGTATTTATTGAATTCATTTAAGAATTACATTTTTTGTTTTTATTTTTAATGTTAACTTAGAATTGACGTTATTTTAATTCCACATCATGATATTTTATTTCGGGGTTAAACACAACTAACTGCAGCCCACACATGTGTAGAATAGAATTGAGAAGTTGTTGGAAACTCGCACCTACCTACTGTACTAAATCCGAGCTAAGTTCCAGTTGTACTGTAAACAAACTTGCATAAAATATTATTCCACCGAGTTCGTCTATTGGGGGAATCCTGGTGCTACTTTTACCCGCCATATGAGTGAATTGTGTAAGGAATTATCATCGATAGGAACATTGTTCTTTGGCAACATCGAATTTAACAGAAAATAAAACTGAATACAAGATAAGATGGTGCTAGTAATTAGGAAATTATTCTAATTTCTTATTTATTTATGACAATATATATATATATATATATATATATATATATATATATATATATATATATATATATATAGAAAGGCTTGGGGCAATAACGCGATAAACTAATTATTGTTCTTTCAGACATATAAGGATTTTAATATTTCAACAAATTATAAATACTAATTGGGCAATATTGTAGTTAATACGTAATATGTCGATATGTTTTAACTCATCACTGGTGCACTTACAAATGATTTTATGGATATTTCAATACATTTATTTGCTATCATTGTAATAAATGACATTTCTTAACAGAATGTGGCTTATCATGTTGCTGCCCTAAGTCCTATATATAAATAAATAAATATATATATATATAAATATGTTATAATTAAATGTTTAACATTGAGCAATGCAAGCTTAATATGGTATGATAAGAAAAATAAATGCCTGGACGGGATTCGAACCCGGATCTCTGAGTCTGTACCTCAGCGTGATATCCATTACACTACCAGGCGAATCCAATTCAAACACTTATTTTTCTTATATATGTATTACGTTCTCCATTATTACTAGATGTCGCGAGAACTCTGTCTTCACTGCCATCTGGTAGCTGACTATAACAAGTAAGCAAATTAAAGAGAATATTTATTTTACTTTATAGCAGTGACGCTTTATAGATGTTATAATTAAATGTTTAACATTGAGCAATGCAAGCTTAATATGGTATGATAAGAAAAATAAATGCCTGGACGGGATTCGAACCCGGATCTCTGAGTCTGTACCTCAGCGTGATATCCATTACACTACAAGGCGAATCCAATTCAAACACTTATTTTTCTTATATATGTATTACGTTCTCCATTATTACTAGATGTCGCGAGAACTCTGTCTTCACTGCCATCTGGTAGCTGACTATAACAAGTAAGCAAATTAAAGAGAATATTTATTTACTTTATAGCAGTGACGCTTTATAGATGTTATAATTAAATGTTTAACATTGAGCAATGCAAGCTTAATATGGTATGATAAGAAAAATAAATGCCTGGACGGGATTCGAACCCGGATCTCTGAGTCTGTACCTCAGCGTGATATCCATTACACTACAAGGCGAATCCATTCAAACACTTATTTTTCTTATATATGTATTACGTTCTCCATTATTACTAGATGTCGCGAGAACTCTGTCTTCACTGCCATCTGGTAGCTGACTATAACAAGTAAGCAAATTAAAGAGAATATTTATTTTACTTTATAGCAGTGACGCTTTATAGATGTTATAATTAAATGTTTAACATTGAGTAATGCAAGCTTAATATGGTATGATAAGAAAAATAAATGCCTGGACGAGATTCGAACCCGGATCTCTGAGTCTGTTAAACATTTAATTATAACATCTATAAAGCGTCACTGCTATAAAGTAAAATAAATATTCTCTTTAATTTGCTTACTTGTTATAGTCAGCTACCAGATGGCAGTGAAGACAGAGTTCTCGCGACATCTAGTAATAATGGAGAATATAATACATATATAAGAAAAATAAGTGTTTGAATTGGATTCGCCTGGTAGTGTAATGGATATCACGCTGAGGTACAGACTCAGTGATCCGGGTTCGAATCCCGTCCAGGCATTTATTTTTCTTATCATACCATATTAAGCTTGCATTGCTCAATGTTAAACATTTAATTATAACATCTATAAAGCGTCACTGCTATAAAGTAAAATAAATATTCTCTTTAATTTACTTACTTGTTATAGTCAGCTACCAGATGGCAGTGAAGACAGAGTTCTCGCGACATCTAGTAATAATGGAGAATATAATACATATATAAGAAAAATAAGTGTTTGAATTGGATTCGCCTGGTAGTGTAATGGATATTACGCTGAGGTACAGACTCAGAGGTCCGGGTTCGAATCCCGTCCAGGCATTTATTTTTCTTATCATACCATATATATATATATTCGACCAGCTGCGATTCTGAGTAAATTGTTCGCAAAGAAGAATATAACTGCCATCATCAATGATGATAGCGATGATGATTAAGGGAGCAGTGAAAATCTTCATCGGCCAGTAACGTAAATGACACAGCACCAAAAATTGATCGAAAGTATAATTATATTGTAAGAGATCTTAATAAAATGTAGACAAAATGTCCAAAAAATGTATTTTAATTTTTTTAACTATGCTCCACCTCTTCGATCGACTTGAAAAAAATTATATGTTATAGAAAGAGGTCCGATTGTCTAATAGGAAAAAAACTCGTAATTGTATCTCGTGAGCGAGTGGCCGAAAAAAATCACGAAAACTAAAATATTTTTTTCGGGTAGTTACGATCGTGGGATTCGGTTCTTGATTTTTTATGTGAATCGCCTTGAATATATTTACAACATATATTATTTTCATAAAAATCGGTCCAATAGATCCTGAGAGAGAAAAAATCTTTACAAAAAAATACTAGTTGTATGTTTATCTTTGTTCCTAGTGCAGCTACAAGGTTCAAATTTGGGGTGAGTTTGTAACCCATCAGACGCAACTTTTAGCCAAAGTTTGGAACGAATGCGCGTGGGGGCCGCTCACCCCCCACTTAGCCGGCTATGGCTTTTGTTCTGTAGTATCGTTCTGTTGGCAATTCTGATAATATTCAAACGATACTTATAGCGGTAAAGAGTTGTATTTTAAATTTTTCCTTAAAGGGAATTATTCCTGTGATTACCCATGGTCTAGAATTTAGGTTATGTTTAGGTTAAGATCTCTCCTGGTGCTTCATTTATCACCCATCATATCATCGGTGTAAACGTAATTCCGTATTCCAAGTGCCCCAACCTAAGAAATGGATTACAATTCCACCAATTTTGGCAGGGCAGAATATAAGAAATGCCACAAAAGACAACCTGGTGGCATTAGAAAAAAATAATTAGACAATAATGACAAATTTCACACAATAATTGTAAATTCGCGAGCAATCATTTACCAATTATATCATTATATTCTATTTATAATTTGCAAATGTGTAGTACGCAAAATAAAAGTAATACCAATGGTGAATTTATTGAAAATAAAAAGCCAAAGAAGAAAGTGTAAATGATTTGTGCATTCCATATCGAATAATTGAGTTTTCATTGAGGTAATTGTGTTTTATTTATAGTACAACTAGCTGGCCCGGCGAACGTCGCGTCGTATCGCCTTTAAATATTTTTACGTCAATTTTTCGGATGTTTTATTAGTTATCTGCTATTCGGGGGCGGAAACAAATCCAACAAATCAAAGATCATAAAAATCAGTCCGGCCGTTCTTGAGTTATAAATAGTGTAACTAATCCGACTTTGTTTTATATATATATATATAAGTTCCGGCCACGCGTTCCTGTGGTTTTGTTGATTGAGATGAATTTATGTTGTCTGCATTCTCAGTATCATCCATAAGTGTATCATAAGGATTATATACATTTATTGATGGAATATTTTGAGGAGGCTTGCTGATTTCATTATACTTTCGTTTTTTTCTACGAACTTGTTGGCAGTTTGTATTCTCATCATCATCAAGAAGTCTCTGTATAGTAATATATACTTGTGATATATTATAGTCATCTTGTTTTTCATTTAATTGAGGCATGGAGATTGTTTCTGTAATATTAGGCATATTATTATAACTAACAGACTTACTTACAATTCTGTTATTCCGTTCCTTAGGACCTTCGTATGTGTTTAAATTGACATTCTTCTTAAATGTAAGATTTATGTCACATAGGCCTATACCAATTTGCGGAAATTCACTTGATATCTTATCATTCATGGTCACTAGAACTGATTCGCCATATTGTTCAATGTCCCTTCTCGGTCCAGTTAAATTTAAATTAAGTTGCTGTCTTTCAGCCAGATTACTTAAAACTAATACTTAAACACGAAATTAATATTATTATCAATATATTGAAAATCAAATAAACACAAACACACTTAAATTATGAAATAATCAATATTTGTAATTCAATTGAAATTCGCGGTTGCAACAAAAAGCACAGCCACCTGGTTAAATAATAAACCAAATACCTTACACCGCCATGTGTTAGAATCGTGTGATATATTATAGTCATCTTGTTTTTCATTTAATTGTGGCATGGAGATTGTTTCTGTAATATTAGGCATATTATTATAACTAACAGACTTACTTACAGTACTGTTATTCCGTTCCTTAGGACCTTCATATGTTTTTTAAATTGACATTCTTCTTAATTGTAAGATTTATGTCACATAGGCCTATACTAATTTGCGGAAATTCACTTGATATCTTATCATTCATGGTCTCTAGAACTGATTCGCCATATTGTTCAATGTCCCTTCTCGGTCTAGTTAAATTTAAATTAAGTTGCTGTCTTTCAGCCAGATTACTTAAAACTAATACTTACACACGAAATTAATATTATTATCAATATATTGAAAATAAAATAAACACAAACACACTCAAATTATGAAATAATCAATATTTGTAATTCAATTGAAATTCGCGGTTGCAACAAAAAGCACAGCCACCTGGTTAAATAATAAACCAATTACCTTATACCGTCATCTGTTAGAATCGTATGGAACTCACAGATAATTGTAACTCTTTGTTAAATAATAAACAAATAATTTGCAATAAAATATAATGCGACTATAAATTTAGTTATAAACAACCGTAGGCCTCAAGTTGGATCAAACAGAACACAGTGTGCAAAATGTTATTAAAATCGGTTCAGTAGCTTAGGATTCCATTGCTGACAAACAACGTGACACGTAATGTTTATATATTAAGATACACATTCAAGCAGACATAATAGTGCCATATGTCAAGAAGTAATAATATTATTGTTTTTATTTTATATTTTTACATAATCGAATAATCTAGAAGCCAAGAGAGGTTAGTGGATTAATACATTTTGAGAAAATTACGTTTAAAGTTTGATTTTGTGTCAGTTATCATTGATTATTTAACTCATGCCCCAAATTGGAGTCAATGGCCAATTACGTTTTAATTAATTTTGTTTTACAACCAATGACAGTTATGTATCACCTCACCCTTTATCGTATTCTCTTTACCAGTTCCTATTTTTGTGATAAAGAAAGCTCCTACTTTTTAATATCTGAACAAGTCAGAGCATTATTTTGCAGTGTCTGACTCTCCAACAAATATATTGAATATAGCAAATAATGAAAAGATTCCTTCGAACTACACATTTGATAATTGTGTGTTCAATAATTGTATTTTTAAATAATGATTTTACTGAGTTGTTTGCTTAAAAAATAAATTAATAACCTATCCTATGTTGTTGGTTATAATATACAGTTTGATGTGTTTAATTTTTTCTCCACTAGGGTGCATTCTTATAATATTGCGATTCTATTTGGCAATAAATAACATAATCAAGTTGCAGTGAATAAACAAATGAAACATAATCACACATTTCTCATTTGTTTTCAAATATCGCCGTTTACATTAAATGTATAAATATTTTAAAATACCGGTAACTGTATTTAAATAATGATTTTTGAGTAAACAGCTAAATTTTAATCGTTAAATAGTCCTAACAAATGCCACTCTTGATTTCCAAATCCTCTAGATAAATTCACTCGTGACATTACTTATGACTATTTAACTCATGCCCCAAATGACAGTTAATTACCAATCACGTTTCAATGAATTTGTTTTACAATCAGTTGACAGCCGTGTTTCACCTCGCTCTTTATTGGTTTCTCTTTATTAGCTTCTGCTTTTGTGATAAAAGAAAGCTCCTCCTTTTTAATATTCTGAACAGCTCAGAGCATTATTTTTCTCCAACAAATATATTGAATATAGCAAATAATGAACAGATTCCTCGATTTTACTGAGTTGTTTACTAAAAAAATAAATTAACAATATCGAAATTTCAGAATTGTCCGTTTGGAATCGATATTGGTATTTCGAGATCCCATACTCACGAATTAAATTCGCGAATATTTTGATTGTGTTATAATCGTATTACAATTTGTACGAAGTAGGCTTAATAAGCTATTAGATCATATCCCAAGGAAATTTATAAGCTATTATACGATTCAAACAAGTTAGTACGAGGGGTGATCCCTATGCTGTAGCCCTGATTCACTTAGGATTTTACAGGGAAAAATATTTTTACCTCAATTTTACACATAGGAGATTGACGCACTTCTCCCAGCGGTGCTCCAACATTTCTATAACTTCTTGGAAGAAGGGTTGTCCAACCTCTGCGAACTAATGGTTTGCGGACAGCATTTCCTCATTATCGGATGCAAATTTCTTCCCACGCAGGTGCTCCTTGAGTTTTGGGAATAGTCTGTGGTCACTGGGGTGAATACGGTGGAAGGTCCAGCAATTCAAAGCCCTTATGTTTCCACTGCATATTTTGAATTTTGGTGTCAGGGTCATAGTGGTGGACCTATTTGTCTCATCCATAGTCACATACCTCTCAATAAATTATTTTTGTCTACTCTAAAATTAGTTAAATATATCTCACAAAGTACTGTTATTTGTCGTTTCTGAACCAGCGTCAACATTCGTGGCATCCATCTTGCAATCAATTTTTTTCATGCCCAATTCCTTTTTCAAAATATTGTGCACACTGTGATATTAGAAGCTGTTTCCTCTACTATGTCCCTGATTGTGATTCGTCGATCTTGCAGTACTATATCATGCACTTTGTTGATGTTTTCTGGAGTTGTCACAGTTTTTGGAGGGCCACAGCCATGTTCATTTCACAGGACAATTTTCCACATTTAAATACACAAAACCATCTTTTGACTATGCCGTAAGACACAGCAGTTTGCCCTAAAGTTGCCATGATATTTTCATGAATTTGAGAAGGAGATATCCCCTTCTTCTGAAGGTATTTAGTAACAGCTCTTTGCTCAACCTTCTCTATTCTATACTAACACTGCACCTTATGTCTTTCAAACACCTGTTACAATCGAAAACAAACATCCGCAGGCTTGCAACTTGGCATATTGCCTAGATACATGTCAAAGGTTTGTGTGCCAAGAAATCAATATTTTTGTTCAGCTACAAATAGGTCAGGTCTAAAGCATAGGGATCAGCCTTCGTAAGGGCTTACATCAATAATACACAATATCATTTAAACTAAATTCCTGTATTCATTACTTAGTATCACCCAATTTTAAATAATTAAGCCAGGAATTAACTGTTTTGTAGTATCAGATTTACATTGTTATCAAACAAATGCCCCATAAACACTATAAACATATTGTTTCGTCGGCGATGTTATATAGTTGCACACAACATCCCCTTGCTTGCTGCACTCAACTGTAGTTACACAGTCGGTAAGTTCTAATCGCAGTTAGAGTTCGGCCGCTCAAGCACTTAAGCGGACCTGAAGATGGGGTACTTAGAATTACTAAAGAAATTTGCCGGACTCACAATTTTGTTAACACTAATTTTATTACAGTACTTACAAGTTCTTACAAATGGAGACTATTAGCTGGAAGACGAACTTCTTGGTGCACACGATGTAGATGGACACGTGGTGTATTCAAATCACTCACACGAAGTTGCGTTGAAGCACGTGGCGTGAATTGAAGTTATGCGTAACTTCCTTAATATATTGGTCTCTAAGAAGCACCAAATATATGCTTAAGGCCCCCGTGTGGACCTGATGATTAGATCATAAAAGATCCGATCTGAAGAGGGAAATATCGAGCCTCTACCCGGGGACAGTTGAAAACACGACCACTCTAAGTTACACGTTTATTCAAAGAATGATGATACAACATGGGCAACCGGAAGTTCGTAATACCGCTTTACAAAAAACCTTTTGTATGTAAACCAAAATGTACATATCGAAAACTTTGATAAGTACAAATTAGTCAACATATTCCCCACCTTGAGTACTCTCAACCACTACAATTGCATAAGAAACATATTATTAAACCCAAATAGGAAAAACCAAAAAACAAAAATAATACTTAATCTGATACAAAATTGAAACACAGCCCACATTTAATGATTCCAATAAACCTTACTCATTATTCTAGACAACAATTAAAGCAGAAACAAAGCTCAAGCCTAGCAATTTTAGACTGCGTTTTCAAAGGAGATACTCTTGGGACGTAGCCGTTACTAGACCGACGTAAACTTCATTTTCCATGGAAATGGATTTAACATAAAACACAAGCTCCATAAGCGCCTTCAGAAGCATCTGAAAAGCCATGAATTTCAACCCTTTTAGCATTCTGAAAGGGTAATACCTTTCTTGGCACCTTATTTCGTTAGGAACATGAAGATGTCTATGAAGATTAGTCCCACTTTTCATAGACAATTAGAGAAGAATCTAATGGATCATCCCCAATTCATATTTAATTGCCAAAACTGTTGTAACAACATTTTACAATTTGATTACCACACATGCAAGTAGTCCCAATGGATCAAATATAGAAGCTACACAAGACAGTATACTTCTTTTTTGTGACAACTCCTAAGTTTGCCTTGAGATTGATATTTATTTTGAAAACATCACTAGCAGGATGCCATACAATACCCAATGTTTTTACGGAATCTTCTTTGGTTAATTCCAAAAGAGAAGAACGTTCTAAGTCCTCTGACGGAACATTAGACAAAGCATTCATTTCATTGGATGACCACTTCCGCAAATGAAAATGTGCAGCATCCAATGTACTACTTAATTGCTCTTGGAGTTTCTGAGCCCCTTCAATGGAACTTTCTCCCCGTCAGCAAGTCGTCAACATAAAAACATGAACGAAGTACTTCCAGCCATTTGAGGCTGAGTTCGTTGACATTCGTTTGCAAGTTCTACAAAGGCATCTTGTAGCAAGATACGAGGATGGAGTACAACCATATGTTACAGTCGTCAACCATATAATCCTTAATTTCATCATCAGGAGAATCTCTCCAGACAATTCTTTGAAGCTCCCTGTCTGCAGGATGAACTTCCACACACCTATACATTTTTGCAATGTCAGCTGACAATGCAACAAAGTAGGTTCTTAAACCTAAGAACAATAGATAACAATTCAGGTTGTAAGACTGGACCTGTCATTAACATAGAGTTCAAAGAGACCCCATTAGAGGAAGGACAAACTAGCGTCGAATGCTACTACGAAGCTTAGTAGTGGTACTGTCTTCCTTTATTACATAGTGATGAGGTAGGTAATATTTTAATGATTGATCATTTTCATTTTCTATATGGACCAACTCCATATGACCTAGACTCATATACTCTTTCATAAAAGTTACATAGTCACTTTTATGTTTAAGGGTTTTTATTTAATTTCCCTTCCATGTGCTTCAATCTTTTGATAGCATTGTTCCTTGACAAGGCCACCACAGGAGCTTCTTCTTTAATAGGAAGCTTTACCATAAATTTTTCCAGTTTCACTTCTGGAAACGTTCTCAGAAAAGTGCAATTCACATGCCTTTTCTTCAGGAGTTAGCACTGAACTATTCAACTCCTCCAACGTCCAAAATTTTTGTAGTTTGGGAATGCAAAGAATCTAGTTTTGCTAAATTAACATTACGAGGTTTCTTTATCTTACTCTCGAGGCAAGAATCAGGAAATTTCCCTGAAAGAATATAACCAAAGCGGCTATCAATCAACGTCGGAAATCCTTTCCTAGATAACACATTTGTTAGTACAACATCATAATACACATCTGCGCCTAGCAGTATTGAAACCTCAGAAGGTTCATTAAACCTTTCATCGCTAAAAGACAAATATGATCTGGAATTCTCCAGTCAGATATTTCAATTTTCTGAGCCGGCAGTTGTGTGGTTATGGATTTTACCACAGCACAATTGACATTTAATACAAAGTCAGAAACCCTAGATAAAAGTTTGTAAATCACATAGTGAATTTACTGGACAAGATTAATATTCCCTATACCTATTACGGGAAGGCTACAAGCTTTAGTTTTAATACCTAGCCTTTTAACCCTAATTCAGCAGAAAACAAATGAAAGCTGACTCGCACAGAATCTAAAAGAACACGAACTGGGATCACTTCCCCACCATTCGTCCTCACTCCAACACAAGCAGTACTCAACAGTACATTGCTGCCTAGGCCGCTTAATACTTTCATTGCGGCAGTAGAAATTGATTGAGAAGCTTCAGCTATAGTAAGTTCTTTCTCCCTTGAATTTACCTTATAATTTGAATCTGCATTACTAGGGCCATCAATATTACTGTTGTGATAGTGTAAATAATTGATGAGTCCTCTTATTACATTTACTGCAAGGCTTCTGTTTACAATCACTACTTCTATGTCCCTTTGCCAGACATAAAAAACACATGTTGTTCCTTTGAACAAACTCCCTTCTTTCCTTAAATGATGAACCCTTAAATTTTCTACAATTATCAATGACATGATTATGTACATTACAATAAAGACATTTATTAGAATTATTGTTGCTGGCAGCAAGCAACGACTTCAGCTTAGGTTTGCTATGACTGTCAGCTGTTGAAAATTTCTTACAATCTGATAATTCTAATGTTTGACATTTCCTTTCAAGGTAGTTCTATCAAATCATCCAATTTTGGTATCTCATCAGCTGAGAATTTACCTTCCCATTCACTGCGATGGTTTGATTTTATCTTATTCAAGACAATTTCTTGTACAAGTAATTCTCCCAAGGGCACATTTGATTCTAAATTTTCAATAGCTGCTACATTTCCCTTAACAGCGTTGACTAATTTCCTATAATCTACAAATGAACCAGAATTACAACTATTTAAGTCTAACAGCTGCTTAACGTGCTGACCTAAAATTAATCTATTATTATAGTAGCGTGATTCAATCAACGACCATGCTACTTCGTAGTTCTGAGGACATATTTGCAGGTTGTCTAATAAGGCCCCTTGGTTCTCCCTCAAGAGAAGAGATTAAGTAATGTAGCTTTTGCACATTGTCTAAACTATCCATTATTTGCAACAAGACTCATAAAAGTATTTCGGAAACTTAAATACTTAGTAAGTTCACCCTTAAATTTAGGTAAGTTTATAGCTGGTAATTTTAAACTATTACTCCTATTTGATGTTTCAGATACATGAGACCCTGTAGGAGATCTTGGTCTTTCAAAAACATTCATTGAGTTCCTTAAATTTTATAGAAAGTTTATCAAATCTTTCTTCAAAATTATCATGCTCCTCTGCATGAGCTTCAGAATTTTCACAACCTATTTTCAGCTCTAAATAGTTCTTAACTTCTGTGAACTGAATCCCTACATCAGTTAATCTATCTTGTTTGATTGATAATTCAGCTATAGATAAATTTTCCCTTTGCAAATATTTTTCTAGCTGCGTAAGTGAACGCTTAAGCATGCTTCGCTTTGCAACTGCTTTTGATTCACTATCGAGTGCCATTGTTACTGGATTTGAATTACTTACATAAACTCGATAATCTAACACTTACAAAGTATAGTTAAATAAAATAATATTTAACCCTAATTAAACAAAATATGTGTCCAACACAAAATAGTTTTCAGAAAAAATTACACTATATATATAACAATTGTATTAACGTACCTTTAGAGTTTCCACCTTTCTTAACATGTAACTTACTAATAGCAATTGTTTCCCATAAATAATCACTAATGATTTATTTCTACTGAAATTAATTATCTTTACTGAAAATGTGACTAACACTTTTTATATGCAATCTTTACTTTAAACACAACCCCCATGATGTGTTTTTAATTATCTTTTTTTGAACAAAAGACCATAGAAAATAATTAATTTGACTAATAATTGCCATTAGTGTTAATGTACTAATTATACTTCCTTGAAAATGTCCAAGACGGTTGGTATGGAACACAATGCAATGTAAATATAATGTTCCAAACACCAGATTTATGTTGGCACGACTGCAGCACCTTAGGTCACTCTTGCTGTTTAACCTTCCTTGTTAAATGCTGTAGAAGAATCACGTGATTTCTCGCCGCCATCTTGGAAATACGATCGTCCCTTATTTTTACTTAAGGAGTAAGAAATTGAGGTCTAAATGATGTATTTTTTCAACTTCTCACTTTTGAACACTAATGAAGACTTCTTGTCGCTCATTTAATTCGCAAAGTTCCTAAATATAGAAGCTGCGCTATTCGCATTGTCTACTAATATTTCAATATGGCTGCCTACTATCACGTGACCGCCTCAGTACATATGCACTAAACACCACGTGCTCAACTTTCGTAATTTTCAGTTCTTCCAGCTCTCTTTGAATATAATCACCACAGTAATGTTTTATATTCACTATAATAGATCACTAGTGTTAATACTGACCGTTAGGACCAAATGTTTCATGAGATCCGTACAGTTAAGCCCAAAAGCTTCTCGATATCCGGCCCGGAGGACCATATGTTTCGTCGGCGATGTTATATAGTTGCACACAACATCCCCTTGCTTGCTGCACTCAACTGTAGTTACACAGTCGGTAAGTTCTAATCGCAGTTAGAGTTCGGCCGCTCAAGCACTTAAGCGGACCTGACAGATGGGGTACTGGTTAGAATTACTAAAGAAATTTGCCGGACTCACAATTTTGTTAACACTAATTTTATTACAGTACTTACAAGTTCTTACAAATGGAGACTATTAGCTGGAAGACGAAACTTCTTGGTGCACACGATGTAGATGGACACGTGGTGTATTCAAATCACTCACACGAAGTTGCGTTGAAGCACGTGGCGTGAATTGAAGTTATGCGTAACTTCCTTAATATATTGGTCTCTAAGAAGCACCAAATATATGCTTAAGGCCCCCGTGTGGACCTGATGATTAGATCATAAAAGATCCGATCTGAAGAGGAAATATCGAGCCTCTACCCGGAGACAGTGAAAAACACGACCACTCTAGTACCACGTTTATTCAAAGAATGCTGATACAACATGGCAACCGGAAGTTCGTCATACCGCTTTACAAAAACCTTGTAAACCAAAATGTACCTATCGACAACTTGATAAGTACAAATAGTCAACACATATATATTTTTAAATTTTAAATTATGGGATACATGAGCTAAATAACGCCAACTTAATGTCCATCAGGTCCACCGCTGTGGTCTCGAGGTAGCGTGCTGCCTTGTCACGCAGCGGGTCCGGGTTCGATTCCCGGTCGGGGCAGTTTTTCTGGGTGAGGTTTTTATCGGGGTTTTACCTCACCTGTAAGACAAATGTCAGGAAAACTTTAAGGTCCGAACGGTCCCCGAAATCAAATGACCATCATCATCATCCTTATCATCATCATCAACCTTCACCGGTGTGGAAATCAACGGGAAGCTACCACACCTACAATTCCCTAGTAAAACTGCAAAGCATAGCATGAAAATGCTGTGATTGCAGTGAAGGACCTGCCCTCGGGTAGAATTACTATGTATGGTCCATCATTCAGTGGCGTGCAATTCAGCCCCCGCTACCACAGCAGCACTGGAGTAACTAATATGCTCATCATTTTGGTTTAAAATAAAATAACAAATTTGCCGAATTTCATTCCAATCCATTATGAATTATCAAATTTTCGTAGGCTTTTGCATTTACACCAGTTACCACGTGAGAGAAGAATTCACGTGTGCACAGATATTACCGGTATATATATATCCATTCATCCATAGTAATTCTACCCGAAGGCAGGTCCTTCACTGCAATCATAGCATTCTCATGCTATGCTTGCAGCTTTACTAGGGAATTGTAGGCGTGGTAGCTTCCCATTGCTCTCCGCACCGGTGAAGGATGATGATGATGATAAATGATAAGGATGATGATGGCCATATGATTTCGGAGACCGTTTGGGCCTTAAACGTTTCCTGACATTTGTCTTACAGGTGAGGAAAAACCCCGATAAAAACCTCACCCAGAAAAACTGCCCCGACCGGGAATCGAACCCGGACCCGCTGCGTGACAAGGCATCACGCTACCTCGAGACCACAGCGGTGGACGTGGTATATATATACCCCTGTTTTAGACACTATATATGTATATATATATATTTTTTTTTTTTTCCAGTGATTGTTTGCTAGGTGAAGATAGTGTCTAAAACAGGGCCGGCAAGTAATTTTAGGTGTGATCCGGATACTTAAGTTTTATCGAGGTCATAATTTTTTACTTTAATTTTCATTCACAAAATTGTATGAAATACAATAGATAGGTATATGTGCATTAAAAATTCAACAGGAGAAATTACATTTGCGGTCATGAGCCAGTATTTTAAAGTTAGGTTCACGCGGGGAGCAACTAATGCGAAGAGTGTTTTGAATGTGTGTTTAAATTAATATGGTTGCTCCGATTAAAAGAGGTTTCAGATGTTGCGAAAGTCAGGGATCAATTTATAAATTTCTTAATTCATTAAATAAAATTCACATGTTACAATCGGGTGTACAGAGCTTTTATGTGAATTAACATAACATAATATGTTGTGCTGACCAGTTAGCTTTATCTTCCGCCCTCGCTCTCCAGCGCTGTACATCTTAGCAACTACAATGCGCAACAAAATTCTCATGTTTTGAAATGTTGAAAGAATATAACTACTTAAATAAATATTGTTTGTATTAACATAATAGGAAATTTTGTTTTTATGTTTTTAGTTCATTCATTTTATATATTTTGGTAAGTTGAGTATGAGGTCATTTTTGGCTACCCGTTCTTGATCTTCCGCGGTCCGGACCTTTGATCTTCTGCGGTCCGGATCTGGACCGCGGTCCACCACTTTTCGACCGTTTGTCTAAAGCTTGGTATATTTACTTGAAGTCTAACTAGCTAGACCAAAGAATCTAGACTTGATGTCACAGATATTTGAAAGAGGTGGTTCCTTAGACAATGAAAGCTGATTGGGTAATGCGGACAGCGCAAGTGGTTTAGCAATACAAATTTTTCGAAATTATATTATATATATGGATTGCGCACAAATGTGCAAAGGTGATAACACAACACTTTAACAATCACTAACACTTTAGGTTTGTCTTGCGTACTCACTAATTGTTTTTGTTCTTTGTTTGCATGTTTCGATGTAATATCTTTCGCATTTCTGTTCACACACTTCACATATGCATGACGTCTTTGGGTCATGGAATGTTTTATCTCTGCACATTAGGTGGTGGAATCCATGCACGCTTAATCTCGTGATGATGTGTCGTATCTGGAAGTTTGCTTCTGTCCAGTTCCTGTCTATCATCGCTCTGGTGCTGAAGAATTCCGGCCATACTTCCTCTCTTTTACTGCGTAGTCTTTGAAGCGCATGTTCATAGGGTTCTGTGTTGGTAGTAGGTATGCTGTTTTCAAGTTCTCGATAAGGAAAGTCTCACTTGCCAGTAGGCACACTAGACGGCTTCTTGTCGTTCTTGATAATCCTATTGCTCTTTTTATGTATGTAGCTTTCACTTTTTCCAGCGTGTTTAGATTAGCTTCTGTAAGTTGTGACCATATGATTTCTATCCCATAAGTTATTATTGGGAGGATCTTTGCATTGAATAGTTTCATCGCTGATTCCAGGCTTATAGCTTGCATATTGCATATATCATTTATTGCCATTATTGCTTGCGTTGATCTTTCTGCTAAGTGTTTTGTGAAGCTTCTTCCACTGGGTTGTAAAGTAATGCCCAGATATTTAAACTCCTTTACTATTTTGATCTTATCTTTGACCAATTTTATTTCTGTTGTGGCAGGGATCTTTCCTCCGTTTCTGAACACCATCATTTCTGTTTTTGCTTTGTTTATATAGAAACTGTGGGTTTTACACAATTCTTAAGTAATTGTTATGGCGTTCTGAAGTTTACTTATATCCGTTGACCCGATTACGATGTCGTCTTAGTATGCATATACGAAAATTTTTTCTCCTAGGTCTTCTATTTTCTTTACAAGTTCTTCGGCTGCCATTATGAATAACAGTGGGCTCAATGGGTCTCCTTGCAGTACCCCATTTGCCTGCAGTATAGTTTTTGATTTTGAGTGGCCATCTGACGAAATTATATTATTACATTTATAATATTTAGTTTAATTTATGCAAATATATTTATCAGAAACAAGAAAGAAACAATATGAAATCAAATTATATAGTACTCTTTGTTAGCTATGACAAATTATTAATATCAGGAGCTTTATTTGTACTAGGGTACGTAAATGGATAACTCAACAATTTAATTATGATTTGTGGGAAGTGGAAATAAACACAATACCGGTAATACGTTGGTTCAAATGTGCTAGTATTTTTTTTCACGTGTTTTACTAAAAGTGTTATTTAATGTTATTTGTGAAGTTACTGAAAATTAATGTGACTCTATAGTTGATAATACACAAAAATACCACTCTCATGAAGATTTTCCATGACAAAAATACCTCATATAACAACGTAGGTCAACTACAGATTTTTCGGATCTAAAAAAAAAAAGCAAAATTTAGAAGGCAATTTAATTGTTCAGCTTTTGAGAAAATATTCATGATTAGCTGGTAGCAAAAACCAAATGCATTATTTTGTTGGAACTGTTTATTATTTGCCAAAGACAGAAATACTATTTGAACGAAAACCGGGTACGTTAATCTGGCGAGTTTAATGTATCAACAATTTTTTAAAGTGGACTTGGTATTTTGGTTCCCAGGGGCATCAAGTTTTCCTCTAGTTAAAAAAAAATATGTACATTGTTACTGCCAGGCAGAGCCGGGGAGTTGTTAGAGGCTTCTAAGACGCTGCTCCAATCACCAGGAACTGAAAACAGTTCTCTGTCAATAATGTCTTCGCATTATAATTGACGTATAAAATGACGTTTCCATATCAACTCCACGTGGATATAATTATCTTAACAGCGTTGCAACTACTGTCTTTGTAGTATTATTATAATATAGTATGTTAGTGCCAGTGAATAAAACGTGACAACGCCGCCTTGATATTCTAAATACTTATCCGTGCAAAATAGACCCACCTAACTACAAAGCAAAGCGCCTGAAAACTAAAATACTGAGTCCACTATATTAGATGACTATTGGCCATATAAGAGAAACCTATATGTTGGCTTCTTTAGCAGTTATTACATAAGTATGAAATAGGGTTAATTTTTTATGCACCTTATTAATATGGCAGGTTTATAGAAAACATATTTAGAATAATAAATGACTCCCCCCAATTATAATCTGAACATTTTGCAATAAGGTTGGTCCTAGTTACCTCCTCGAGTCTGGTTCCGAGGTTCGCGGGTCCAAATCCAGCCGAGGTCGATGATTTTCAAGACGCAAATAAATAATGCCGTGAGTCATGTATCGTATATTTACGACACGTGAAAGTACTGAAGTTAAGTTTCTTGTTCTACTACGCTACTGAAAGAAAACTCGCAGTTTCGAGTAATATGTTTTTTATTTCAACAATCTTTACCAGTTGTACATTGTATATCAAGACTAACTCTCGGCTGTCAGCCGTTACAATTTATATCTTTCATACAGCATACCATTTACATCATACATACAACATCACTAATTAGATACGTCATGGGAGATCAAAGGTCAGAGAGGAGAGAATGGAAAGAACTAGAAATTGTAGAGTGCAAAGGGCATTGTATACTCATTACAGACCAAAAGATCTGGAGACGGTAGAGTACAAAGTGTGATTGTGTATTCATTACAGAGTAAATAGTAGAATACAAAATATCATGTTTATTAAATAATAGAAACCACAGGATGTGTCTATTAACTATATCAAAGACCAAGTTGATAAGATATGAAATTATATTTCTTACTTGAAAACTTGGAAAGAAATATAAATTAAATTTCTTAAAGCAAAACAATTAGGAATTAGGTTTTTCTTTATTAATAATTAAATTTAAATTAATATGATGAATAATTTTATAAATTATATATATTAGGTTCTTATAGAAAGATAAATTTTTAGAATTTATAAGAATCGAATCCCAGACTCTTGGATGACATACCTTGATACGGCTGAGGAACAGGAATGCTAGGTTCCGCCTCGGGACGTGCTAGGGAACATAACTCATCCCCCTTAAGATTAGCGTTACTTTCCTCAGCTTCTGCAATGTTTTGAGCTTTAAAAATTGAATATTTGATATTCAGACATTTTGTAAAAATAAATGTTCTGTATATTATTACTACAATACACATCAAACCTATTATAAGAAAAATGTAGTTAATATTTAATGTCGTCCATGTTTGGTTAGAATCGATAGTTTGTAAATCTAATTTTAATTTATCGATATCGAGATGAGTGTCTTGGAATTTCACTTGGTGGGTTATGTTAGGTTCAACCTGTATGTGGAAGACGGGGGTCTTGATTGTAGAAGTAGTTGGTTTGAGAGATAAAATGATTCCCATTGTTGATTAGGACATGACTTATTGGCAGAAATAATATTAGGTCCTGTCAGTTGTATAGTGTCTTGGGAATCAGGACATGATTGTATTAATACTTCTGTTTTAGGGCTGAAGAAAAGTATGCGGTCATGATTTAGAATTTTAAACAATTTTACATCGTTTTTTACGTAAGCGAAATTACATCCGCTAGTTATTGTGAGATTACAGTTTGTAATATGTATTTGATGGTCACTACACACATAGTTTTTAGCATTTTCTAACACATGATATACTGGTCCATAAAGGAGTTGAACTCTGGAGGTAATATTGTTCGGAAGGTACAAGTATGATATTGTCAGATGAAGGTATTGGGTAGACATGATAAAGTTGATAATTATTGTTGTTGGTTATGGGGATAGAGAGGACAACTATTATATCATTTTCTAACACAATCACCTGAGATGTTGATATTTTAAAAAAGTTCGTAAGAGTTACGGGCGTCGGTGTATGGCAATAATTGAACTTGTTGCAGGGTAGATGGAGCGGGAGGTGTCCAATAATATGAAATTATATCTGTTTTGAGAATAGAGTTCAATATTAGTACGGTTCACTGAATGAGAAACTTGATGGTGTTTTCAATAGTTTTTAATCACTTGATAGAGTTTTTGCACGTTCATGAAACTATACTGGAAGTGTTCTAGAAATATCTGATTTTAGATCTTGATTTGGCACTACATTTTTAATTATACCCATGTTTCAAGTGAATACGGTCTACTTCTACATGAAATTTTGGGGCCACACAGAGTTACTAAATTGATAATAATTTGTTTTTCTGAATTTCTAGAGAGCGGCTCCTTTTCAAGGAATCAATTTGTTCTAGTATATTATGTAAGTCATTTTGTCTAATTACCAGAAATGAACCAGAAATGAATTTCTTATACAGGGCCTAAGACGTTGATTAATGCTCTCTCTTGTATATTTTTACGTGACGTTTTGGGTTTTTCTTTGTAGTTCACATTAGGTAATAATCATTCTAAATGGTTCTTTACATTGGATAAAACTTGGCCTTGCAATTCATGAAATAAATTTTGGAGGTATTGTTGGATTGTGCCTAACTAAGGTGTTGAATGTCGTTGTAATGAAGGGACTGTAGATTAGCGAAGATTTAAATGAAAACAAAAACTTATACGGTAATTGTTGATTTACGACGGCAGGTCCGAGCGGGTAAGCATAGTACCATTGTGTTTCTCTTCTTTGGATGCGGAGTGAACCACGTCCTGAGGAGATCCTGAACTAGAACGGATTTTTCCTTTTTAGATTTGAGATTTCCAAGTTGTTCGGCGTATATCTCTTACCGTTTTCATTTTGAAATGTATTTTTTGATTTTCGATTTTAGAGATAGTTCTTTTTCCAGCGGTTTTTTTAAGATTAGGATATTCGTTTTTCCATCAAGGCGATAATTAGGGATTAAAAGGAAGGGGTTAGGATTCAAAATTTTCTTTTTAAAACAGGGTGAATGATGGCTGACAGCTACGGGACTTTGAGGGTTAATTTGATTTGGATTATACACTGTATTCGAGTTTTTTACTAAGGTAAAATTGGGTCCTTTGGAGGAGAGGTTAGAAGTATGATATTCGGTATTTAATATCTCAAAATTTTCTTTAATAACACTGTTTTTTCGGAAAGTTTGTCTTGATTGAGAGTAATTCTCCTAGGTGATTCACATCGCGAAAGCTGGTTCATATCTTTTTCGTATTCATTAGGTAGGATTTTTCTGTCTCCGATGTTATGACAATTCGCATTTTCATTAGCATTTGTTGTATCTGAAACATTAGGGGTGATTTGAATAGAATCGTAAAAGAAAAGTTCTTTATGAGTTATTTGATTCGAAGGGTGTTCTACTTCTCCAGCGGTTTCGTTTTTTAATCGTGGTGGGTGTTGATGATTCCTGTGATCTACCGTTATATTGTTAGTTGTTTCAATATACTTCGAATTTGTATCTACAAGAATCAAATTACTATTTGGAGATTGGAGCTGATCTGAAAATATTTTCTTGTTCCGATTTTTGTAAGCGGGAAGTTTTGAAATATTCTAAGTTCTTCCGTTCATGAGGTGAGCGGTAGAAGAGTGGCATATTTTTTTCTCCTATCGAAAGTATGTTTTCAGCATAATCAATTATTGCTCCAAGTTTTATAAGGTCTGCATTGCCGATTAGGGCGTCGAAATAGTCATGCCATTGTGTGACTCTGAAATTCACTGGCATATTTAGTTTATGTTCCGAGAAAATTGGATATCGTATATTATCTTTGCCTAATGTTTTTGCGTGGATTGATTTGAATGCAAAAAGGTTCTTCAAACATGTAGTCCGCGAAAAGGTGATGACAGGCTACGGAATTACAAGTACCGCTATCAATTAGGATTTTTAATCCGAGTAGCGTAATGAGGAGCATCGTGGATATTATTTAATTCTTCTATTGAGAGATTCGAACTAAGATGAATATCCTGATTGTTATTTTTTCAATTTCGCCATCGTGTGATTCAATAACGTGAGTTTGGGGATTACTATATCTTTGATCCTCATTGTTAATGTGAAAAAATTCTCCTAGATTATAAACTGGGAATTCCTCTTCTTCAGAATGAGAGTTCAGATTTCCTCTAATAGACGATATACCTGGGGAAGTTAGATGGACCTGAGGGGAGACAGCGTTTTCCTATATTATTAGGATTAGGATATGGGCGACCTGTTGAAGGTATTGGTCTAGGATCCGGACGAATGATATTTTGATTTGGAGAAAAATTTTGTGTAGGCATGTTGGGTTGGTTGACTCGAATTTGAGTATTGTTATGAGGAGGAAATCGATTATTCGACATAATAGAAGATTGGGGGAAGGCAGGTTTAGCTGTTGGCTTATGCATAGGACTTTGGCTTGGAATGGGATTATTGTATGGTTGAGGTATATTATAATATGAAAATGGGTTAGGTATGGGATCCTTGATTGTGTTATCGGAAAACCTAGAATTAATTGGTCTATTTAGCTGCGAATGAGGTTGTTTTTGCGGTCCTCTTAATTGATCCATATAATTTTCATACGCGCGGTCGTTATCATATGATCTACAAACTCTAAGTGCCTGACTTAGGTCACTTATATGTGCATAACGCAAATAGGTACGGTATGGCTCGAGTATTCCTACTTTAAATGTAGTAACACTAAGTTCCTCTACGGATAATTTCAATTCCAAGATTTGAGTTCTATAATTAATTTTACAAATACTTTTATATCGCAAAATTAAAGATGTCAGACGTTCGAAGTATTCAGTATACGATTCATTAAGTTTCTGGAAACAGTTGGTGATTTCTTTTAGCAGAATCCGTTCATCTTTTACGTCTCCATATTTTCTAACTAATTTTTCTTTAAATTTATCATAACTAGCATTGGCTTCAATGTCCAAGATGCTACAGGCTTGTCCTTTTAATTTGGACTTTACTACATTAAATAAAAATTCGTTGATTAGATTTGCATTAGGGGAGGTAGTGGTCCTTTGAAGATTACCTAAAAAGGAGTCACATCTCGCGATAAAATAATCTAAACTACAAGAGGTTGTACCGTCAAATTCAGGCAATAACTGAATTTGAGCGTATTCGAATTTACTTAGTATTTCTTCTGTCATTTTATTATTTATCTTATAATTAATTAGTGATAAGAGTTAAAAATATAAGTGATAAAAATTATAACTAAAGGGCGAGTTAACTTGATATTGTAGACGGTATTATTTGAACCTAGGCTAACAAATAACAAGATCTAAATGAAATTTATATTTCGATTTGCTAACTACGAACACTTTTGAAGGAAAGATAATTTTCACTTACAGTATCGAAAAGATGGACAGCAATTTCAGCATCCTGCGATTAAAGTGTTTGATTTAGCGTTGAGTTTCTTCCAGAGCGTAGATGATAGGCTACTGCAATTTGTTGAGAGTAGAAGGCCTCCATTTCTGTTGAGGTTGCCACTCGTCTCCAATCTGCTTCTAAGTCCTCTAGTTGCTAAAATATAAAAAACGTTTATCTTAATTGGTGAAGTAAAAGTCTGTCAGTTAATTAGCGGGACATTTAGCCTATCCCGGATGAGCCCCCAGTTAAGTTTCTTGTTCTACTGCTACTGAAAGAAAACTCGCAGTTTCGAGTATGTTTTTTATTTCAACAATCTTTACCAGTTGTACATTGTATCAAGACTAACTCTCGGCTGTCAGCCGTTACAATTTATATCTTTCATACAGCATACCATTTACATCATACATACATCACTAATTAGATACGTCATGGGAGATCAAAGGTCAGAGAGGAGAGAATGGAAAGAACCAGAAATTGTAGAGTGCAAAGGGCATTGTATACTCATTACAGACCAAAAGATCTGGAGACGGTAGAGTACAAAGTGTGATTGTGTATTCATTACAGAGTAAATAGTAGAATACAAAATATCATGTTTATTAAATAATAGAAACCACAGGATGTGTCTATTAACTATATCAAAGACCAAGTTGATAAGATATGAAATTATATTTCTTACTTGAAAACTTGGAAAGAAATATAAATTAAATTTCTTAAAGCAAAACAATTAGGAATTAGGTTTTTCTTTATTAATAATTAAATTTAAATTAATATGATGAATAATTTATAAATTATATATATTAGGTTCTTATAGAAAGATAAATTTTTAGAATTTATAAGAATCGAATCCCAGACTCTTGGATGACATATCTTGATACGGCTGAGGAACAGGAATGCTAGGTTCCGCCTCGGGACGTGCTAGGGAACATAACTCTGAAACCTGAAAAAAGAGACACCCGAGAAAATGTTGTTGGCCCTTTCTCATCCCATTCCGATTGCGATGCTAATGAGCATAATAAACTTAGCTGTTAAATAGCGCCCTTATATAAAAAAATAGGATAATAGCATAGCGTTTTGGAATACGTGTTATAAAGTGAAATAAGTATTTTCGTCATACAGCCGGAGTAATTGCTACGACGACCGCACGCCACTTTAATCATTAATGATTATTGAATTGTCGAAATTTTTAAAATTAATATTTTACTTTTCTACATCGGATGGTAGATCTGTACATTTTAATAGAACTGAGTACTGACGTTATTTATCTCAAGGTACCTTAACATTAAATACAGAGTGCTTCAGAATAATTATTACAGACTTCTAGGGGTACAGATGGGACTAAGGGTCAATTTCACCAACAGAGGTAACTGTATTACGCCAGTTTTCCCCGTGTATAATGCATAGCTTAAACTGGCGTAATACAGTACTTCTGTTGGTGAAACCGACCCTTAGTAGTTAAAGTTTTGATAAGGAACCCATGTCCGGAAACTTACCATTTCGATGTAAAAATAAGTTTGAAGATCGAGACACAATGGGCTTATATCGTGTGTCTTGTGGTTCAGAATAAGTATTCCAGACTTCTAGGAGTTATACTACAAGTGTGGTTCCATGTGGCGACCCTGTTGTTCGTTGCATAAAGTGTACCTGCGACGCATGTTTTCATACACACTCCCTACAAGACCTACTATGTGCTCAATAAATTTTCTGCTGCCGCCAGAATTAGAGCAAGAAGATCTTTCTCCGACTCGACGGGAGTAGTAAAACCCCTATCAGTCTGTAATATTTATTCTGAAACACAAGACACATGATATCAGCCCATTGTGTATTTCGATCTTAAACTTATTTTACATCGAAATGGCACGTTTCCGGACATGAGTTCCATATCAAAACCTGTCCCACTTTGATGAGTTTGAAACCATATTTTCATCTCTTGGACTGAGCGCCATTTTAATTTCGGAAACCTGGCTGACCCCTTCCATACCTTCGTCCCTTGTTCACCTAGACGGATATACATTGCTCAGAAATGACAGAATAGATAAAAGAGGTGGAGGAGTTTGTGCCTTTATATCAAATGAGCTTAATCCAAGAATTGTCCACAAGTCCCCTTCTGTATATTCCGCTCGCCCCGAGTTCTTATTCGTAGAAATTCAAGCCAGTCTAAAAAAATGTCTCTTATGCATTGTATACAAAACCTCCAAAAATAAGGCACCTTTCGGATCTAGAAAACGCTCTGAACGATTCATTACCTCATTATGAACACGTTATTGTCGCAGGCGATTTTAATACAAATCTTCTTCAGACTGACTCACCAGCCATACAACTTAAAAATATGTTCCAAAGCTTAAATATGACAATTGTTCCTTTCTCTGCCACACATCATACTGCTAATACCGAACACTCTACTGGACTTAATAGTGACTACACATCCACAGAAAGTACTGTCATATGGACAAATTCCTGCTCCCGGCATATCTGCTCATGACATTGTATTCGTAGAATACTCACTCCAATGTCCTAAAAGACGCTCTAAATTGATTACGTACAGAAATTTACAAAACATAGACGATACTAAACTAAAATCAGACGCTTTAGAACTACCTGGTACACAATATGGAATCTGAGATCAGTTGATGAAAAAGTAGACACATTTAATACACTGATATTACAACTATATGATAGACATGCACCAGTAAAAACCCGACGATTTTCCCGCCCCCCTGCACCCTGGATGAATGACTCAATACGTGAACTTATGTCAAAACGAGACAAAGCATACCGAACATACAGACGACATAAAAATGACGAGAACTGGCAACTGTACAAACAACTTAGAAACACAACTACACAAACTATACGCAATGCCAAACTACGACACGCCCACAGTATAATCGGACCTGAAATAAGTGCACGGGACACTTGGCGAAATCTCCGTGCAATGGGACTTAGACAGTTGAATCCCTCAACTGACTCTATAGACATTTCTGTAGATGACTTAAATGAACATTTTACCTCAATACCCATGACACCTCCAGACAACAAGACTAAAACAGACATTCTTAAAGACTTATCCCCATCCCCCCATATAGGAAGAGATAAATTTCACTTTAACGACATTTCGCCTATAGACGTTAAAAAAGCACTCAAGCGCATTAAATCCAATGCACAAGGAACAGATAACATCAGCATTTTAATGCTAAATAAAATCATTGACATTATACTACCCACAGTGACTCATATTTTTAATGCTTCCCTTATAACTTCTATCTTCCCTACTGTATGGAAACAGTCTAGAGTTCGGCCTATACCAAAAATAAGTACACCTGCTAACTGTAATGACTACCGACCGATTAGCATCCTTCCGACATTATCTAAAGCCCTGGAACATATTGTACATAAGCAAATGACTGAATATCTCCAAGAAAATCACCTCCTTGATCCTTATCAATCCGGCTTTAGATATGGTCATAGCACAACCACAGCTTTGCTAAAAATTACTGAAGATATTCGTGAAGCCGTGGACAGACGTCAATTGACTCCTTTAACCTTACTTGACTTCAGCAAAGCTTTTGACACAGTAGACCACGACTTACTTATGATAAAGCTCAAGCACCTACACTTGTCTGACAGCGCTGTATCCTGGTTCGACTCATACCTGCACGGTCGTCAACAATACGTTTCATTAAACTCTAGATCTTCGTCTTGGCGCAACGTGCCGGCTGGAGTCCCCCAGGGCAGTGTTCTCGGACCTCTTCTTTTCTCAATCTACATAAATGACTTGCCAACTGTACTAAAGCACTGCCGTTATCACCTCTACGCTGATGATCTCCAAATTTACCTACATTCACCTCCTCATTCTCTCTATAACAGCTTGACAAAAATGAATGACGATCTCATATCCATCTTTAACTGGTCTTCAAGTATCGGTCTAAATCTAAATCCTAACAAGTCACAAGTAATTCTAATGGGACAACAAAGACTGCTTACAACCTTTGACATATCTACACTACCAAACTTACTATAAATAATATAATCATCCCTTATTCTTCTTCAGTAATAGATCTTGGACTACATCTAGACGCAAATTTAACCTGGCAAACACAAGTGAAACACAATATGTAAAAAGACTTTCTCCATCTTACATTATCTTAGACGTTTAAAGAATTTTCTCCCAGTTTCGTTAAAACAAATCCTTGTGCAGAATCTTGTGTTACCACACTTCGATTATTGTGACATTATATATAATGATCTAAACTATGACTTGTCGCAGAGACTGCAGCGTGTTCATAATGCTTGCGTTCGATTCATTTTCAATATCCGCCGTTATGACCATATTTCCGAACACTTTAATAACCTCTCTTGGCTCCGTCTTACTGACAGACGTAATTGCACTCTCTTTCACTACTTTTCAAGCTTCTGAATTCCTACATCCCCACTTACCTGGCGTCTAGATTTGAGAAGTTATCCTCTTACCACACAATATTGACACTAGATCACAAGATAGCAGTCTGCTAACAATTCCTCTTCATAGCACTTCCTCCTATTCTACTTCCTTCACAGTAGCCTCTGCCCGCTCCTGGAATCTCCTTCCTCAAGATATCAGGGGTTGCCGCACACTTGGTACCTTTAAGTCACGCTTATACAGTTACCTGTTGTCTAATAATTAATTTTTCTCTATTTATTTAATTTTATACTATGTCATTAATATTTTCCTGTTTTTTATATATATTGTACATATTATATATTTAATTCGTTAAATTTAGAGTAAATCAAATACATTATAAATATTAATTGTATTGTATTCATAACTTGTAATCGTTTATTTATATATATATATATATATATATATTGTAATTTAGATTTAAGACTATTTTTTGTTTGTATTTTTTTTAAACCTGGTTGAGTGGTAGACAAGGCCTTAAGGCCTTAACTCTGCCAGGTAAAATAAAGCTATTATTATTATTATTATTATTATTATCTACTAAGTCTCCTCTGCAACCCACAGAAGCCTGTAATACTTATTCTGAATCATCCTATATAAACATTTCGCAATGAAAGGTACGCCCAATTAACATTGAAATGCCATTCATAATTTTACACAGTACCTTACTTTAAGATAGGAGAATGATTACAAGTATTTGAGAGTGTAATACTTATGAAGATGTTTGGATCAAATCAAAGGGAGATTAACAGTCGGTGAATGGAGAAAACTACGTAACAGTGAGATACATCATTTTTAGGGAAATCAGACATAATAAGAACTGTTAAATCTCGTAGACTGTGATGGTCATGACGTGTATTACACAATATATATATATCCCTCTTTTAGTTTTTTTAAAATATGTATGTATATATATGTATATATATGTATATATATATATATATATATATATATATATATATGGGGGCCACTAGATGTCAGTTGGAACGATTTCCCGCTAGCTCTTGTGTGAATTGAAAATACTACATATATAAGAAAAAATGTATGTTTGTGTTGGAATACTTGAGTATCTTAGTTGGTTAGAGTGCTAAACGTACAGAGTTTAGACACTCGGGTTCAAATCCCGACTCAAACATTCATTTTTCTTTTCATATCATATAGCCTATATATATATATATTTTTTTTTTTTAATACTACTCTTGTAGAGTATTTCGTATTGTTTCTTTTTTTGATGGAATCTTGGATTTTTTCAACAGCTGGTAGATACTCCTAGTTATTGTTTAAGTTCAAAGGTCGTTTTGTTTAGAGCCGTTGGGTTTAACTCATTTTTGTTGTCTGTAATCATAACATTTCAAGTTTTCGGGGGACTGGCCCAAGGCCTTCCAGCCTGTCTGAATTTCCTCTCGGGGTTCACTCCCCTAGCCTTTGGAGATTCCTCTCTTCCGCAAGGCACGGCTTTCCTCTAAATTAACCTCAAGAGAGAACGGGCTGCCTCTCCCGCCAAATGTAACGTACCACATCTACCGTAGAGGACTTCACCATACCCTATCAAGAGGCTCTAACAAGCTCTTATGATGTGGAATACCTTTAAAATTCAGAATTTATTGTTATGTTGAAGTATGAGCCTCGTTTGTATATTCTGCTTTCGACGACAACAGACTGTTTACGACCTCATTTGTCCACACACAGTGATTTGAAGCACTAGTCGTCGGTAGTATTTGTATGAATTATGTCAGTGGTTAGATCAAGAGGATTAGCAAAAGTCAGCAAATGAGATTAATTATTTATTTATTTTTTGTCGAATTTATGACCCGTTTCTAGTACTTGCAACTACTTGATAAAAGTTTAATAATTTAGTTATTTAGTTGAGGACGACTGATTTACCAGGTACCAATTTTGCATTTCATCTATTATTACATAACCTCAATGGTGCTTTAAAATTATTTTTTGCGTGATAGTGCGTAAATTATTAATGAGGCAGAATGTACCGCGTAATATATTTATCGCGTTATCAATTACTAGTATTGTTTGAATCTAACTATATCAGCACTCTTTAATAGTATATAACGATGCGAGGTTGGGAAGTGGTTTTTACAGAATCGAGGAAAAATATTTAAAAACCGAGCTATAGCGAGGTTTTTGAATTCCGAGATTCTGTAAAACACTTCACAAACGTGCATTGTACATTATTTTTTGCGTGATGGTGTTTTCAAAATAATAAATAATAGTAAAATAATAACATATTTGTTGGAAATATTTGCGTTCATTATAAGCTATTGACTAACGTTACCAGTGTGGGCAATGTTTATTAGTTGAAACAACAGGAGGTCTTCAGAATAATATTATTGATAACATGGTCACAAGTACGTATTTATTATTTTACATTGTTTCAAATAAAGTTCAGTTCATTTAGAATGCAGTAATTTGTTTCATATAATGTATATTAACACTACCTTTGGATATTTTCTGTATATACATTGTACGTAGTATACATAGAGGGCAGTGGTTTTACTTCCCACATGTGAGTGTAAATGTAATATTACAGTATAGTTATTTAGGTTGGCAACTCCGAAATGTAGGAAGTTCAACTTTCAATAATGGTCGCCATTGCTGGTAAGCACAACAAAACGCACTATCACGCAAAAAATAATTTTAAAGCACCATTGAGGTTATGTAATAATAGATGAAATGCAAAATTGGTACCTGGTAAATCAGTCGTCCTCAACTAAATAACTAAATTATTAAACTTTTATCAAGTAGTTGCAAGTACTAGAAACGGGTCATAAATTCGACAAAATCGATAATAATATGTTAGTACTAAGCAGAGAGTATAACAAGAATATTAGCATCCTTGAAGACATAGAAATTCTGAAAGAAGGGAAGAATATACACCTACTAAACGAGAACACACCCGCAGACCTAAACCCGTTGTACAGCATCAGTACCAGTTAAAATACAGAAGATGAAACATTGTTTTTGAAAGGCCTTCATATTGAAACTACTTGATGAATTTAATAATTTAGTTGAGGACGACTGATTTATCAGGTACCAATTTAGTATTTAATATCTTCTAACTATATTGTCTAAAATGTTTAAGTTCGATTGCCGAATTCTTAGTTATTTTATAAGTTACTGCTCAGATTCAGTTTAAGTCTAAGAACTGAAGCGCTGAAATATTTTGAAGTTCTTTACAGTAGGTGCGAGTCAGCAATCAGTCGGACTTGGTGTTGCATCAGGAGGTTTTGACGCGAAATAAGTTTTCTTGGTTCTAAGCTTTATCGAGAATGCCGTACTGTTTATTCAATCCATCTGCGTTGTTTCACAGCAGGTTCTTACGTCTGATTGGTTCACATTTTCGTTTAATGGTGGAGATACATGCATATAGGAAATTCCCAATTATGTAATTATTCCGTTCAGAATAGATGTGGAGTTTTTAGACTTTCTCCACAATTTCAAAATTTATTATTCTAAATTTTGTGGTCTCGGAGGCATACATTTATTTCCCGTTTCCTCATGTCCACTTCTGTTTAATGAAACAACATTTAAAAATCTTATACCCAGAGTTTCTTAGCGATTATACAATTACTATAATATTCCTAGCGTAATATATCTTTCATATTTATGTTAACATTTCATGTTGTCTTTGTTTACATTTACCGTGCGCTCTCTTTTATCTGCGTGTTGTAAATTTTCAAGTCTCACACGTTCATATACTTTTCAGGTATAGAAAGTTAATGTAATTTATAACATAAACATTTATTTATATCAATTAAATTACACTAACCAACAAAATTTAACTTTTTCTCTGTAACTCATATGTAATCTTTATGTTTTCGGGTGTGCTGATAACGAAAATGTTAATGAAAATGCAAGATTAGGTCTCGTTTTGAAGTTATGCTAATTTTACGTTATTGCCTATATGACCTTATTGCATGTATTTACCTTGTTGTTATCCCTTGGAGGAAGGTCACTGAAGGCGCAACCGCTTTGCCTAGCATTTGTAATTTTCTGCTGGCGATCTCCTAATTAGTGTCCAGCAGTAATCGGTTAACATTGATGCACTCCAATTTCACTGGTATCTCATTTTCATGTTCGCAGTTTGCTAGTGGAAGGGTTCCCCGTGCTCGTTGCTTACAGCTCCACAGTTGCCAGGAAAAAAAAAAAGTCCAAGTGCGAATCTAAGATATGTAACTTTAAGGACATGTTAAACCCCAGTCTATCGTAGCAGTGCAGAAGATTTGCCATAAGATCCTTATAGTTTTGTGCCCTCTTATTTCCTAGAAAATTTGTTGACACTTGATCAAAGGCATCCGAAGCTAACTTTCCATTACCTGTCAGGATGTTGTTGCTATACTTTGTACATTTTCCGTATCTGGGGGACCCACGAAAATCCCCTCTTTTTTTTCGTCTCACTAAGCCGTGGAAATTTCTGGAGCAAACAGATAAATGCTACCCCAGTTGTGTCCATGACCTTAACGAAGTTTTTAATCAGGCCCAATTTTACATGGAGAGCAGGGAGAATTACGTTCTTGGATTCGACAAGTGTTTCTTGCATAATATTGTGAGGTCTGGTTCAAGTGATTAATAATTAGGCCAATCTTTCTTTTTATAATGAAGTGCTATGTTGCGGCTATCCCAGAGGCACTGGAAGAACAGAACTTGGCATAGCTCTGTTGTAGACCAAGTAGTATTCCTATGATTTTCAGATCCTCGGAAATCTGTCATTTAAACTTGACATAGTTCAATCGCAATAACAACTGATTCATGTTAACATATGTTTCTTTCATGTAAGGTGCATACCCAATCGGAATCGATGGTAACACGTTGCCATTATGCAGTAGAACACACTTGAGACTTATTTTGGAGGAGTCGATGAACAACCACCACTCAACACTTTTATAGTTAATACCCATAGCTGCCATTAGACCCAAAAGAGAGTAATGTAAATGCTGGCTTTAAAATTTTCTATTAACGCTTTTTACTTTTTTTTTCAAGCGTGGATGCATTGTAGAACACGTTACGTATAGTAATACGCTCTTCTGCATCGAGACATAGGGGGTAATGATGTCATCACTTTGGCCTTACTTTTGCACACAGAAGTTTAAAATTTGCACACACATTGCTTGCACCTCTTGGTATATTTCAGTTGATTTCGAGATCTGTGCGTTAACACAAGGGGGGTGAAGGGGCCCCGAACTTAGAAAAAAAGGGATTTTCAGAAAAAAATCCAATTTCCATCAAATTTTCTCCCCTTGGGTACATGGTAGGGGCATTTGAATGACACCGTTTACGAGATGTTCTTTTCTGAAGAGAATGAGGTTCGAAGCATGGTCGTAGGATAAATAATGATGTTGCTGCAGCTACGTGCCTGAAATTAACCTAAACAAAATCATAATTTAAAAGGGTTAAATGCACTCTCTTTAACTTGGAAATGAGAGCTAATTATAACTTTTCATTGCCGTTTTCGTTATCAGCGTGGTCGATATACCTACGAAACATTTACCTCATTCACTGTTGGCTGTTGTGTTATTATTCTCATAAGTTTGTAGTTTATTCCTTCTGGATTTTTCGTGTTGAGACTTGAAAGTAGTTTTGAAGTTCCTTAGGACAGGTTACTGGCCCGACGCTAAGTAGTCCAATGGTAGGGCTGCTACCTTTTAGTCTCTGGACAGACATTAGGATACCGCATTTACTCAGTACCTGACGGAACGGTTATATCGCCGTGACTCGGTCCTCAGAGCCTCGTTTGTGAAAACAGGTTGTACCACGAGAAGGTGAGGATGAGAATTGGGTAGGAGAGGTTAAACACACGTCACTACCCCTTTATCCGTTTATTTATTTATCATTTCCTCTATTTAAAGAGTGTTTAATATTTGTACACACAATTTTATTTTACGAACTAGGTACATTTTATTTCCTTGTTTTTATTTATTTAAAATATTTAAATTCTGACTTCATATAACTGATGTGCGATATAAATTTCCCTAGAAGCTCGAGAGATAATTCGTATAATTCTGAAAAGCATCACACGTTACTGCTAATTTTATTGACATTATCATCGTAATGTTACAGGACTGTGGGTTCAGTTCTCATGTCGTTTTGTCATAAGTAATGCCACGAGTGATTTCCAATTTATCTAGAGAGTTTGGAAATCAAGAGTGACATTTGTTAGGACTATTTAACGAATAAACATAAGCTGTTTACTCATAAATCATTACTTAAATATAGTTTTTTAAAATATTTATATATTTAATGTAAACGCCGATATTTGAAAACAAATGAGAAACGTTATGTTTCATTTGTTCATCACTGTAACCAGATCATATTTATTGCTAAATAGAAACGCAATATTGTAAGAATGCACCCTAGTGGAGAAAAAATGAAACACATCATTACAAGTTATTAATTAATTTCTGATGTCCTATGATGTGAATAAGTCAATTATATTTTTCTGCAACGTTAATTCCTGGGGAAAAAAATACGTTTAAGAAAGTGCAAACAGTGGTTTCTTTTTTTTTATGGTATAATCAATTGCTATGAATGTTTATCTACTATATCTCGCAAGCAGAATCTGGTTACATTCGTGCACTATATATACAATCTGGGAGCCACTTGATAAAATTTAAAGCGATAAAATGAAAGTGATAAAATCGAGGCGAAAAAGACTATGATTGGTTGTAAATAAAATTCATTGAAATGTGATTGGTCATTGACTGCCATTTGGGGCATGAGTTAAATAGTCGTAAATAAACAACATAGGCGATGTTAAAAAACTCCGCAGTAACTTTATTTAATTCTATAAACTCTTTCAGAAATCCTACTCACAATTTGCTATAATAATTAATATTGTTTTAAATCTTATCACAACAATTATCGTCAGTCTCTTACAAATCTTCTAGCCACAGTTTCTCCTATTTCACAGCTCACTGTACCGCTCTCAGAACACCACTGACTACTCTTCCTGCCCTCGCAACGGATTATATAGGGCGAGAAGGGAATTTCTAGGCTTCCGGCCGAGACCTTTCCAGTACTGAAGTTAGTGGCATCGATCTTTCCCGACAGGAATAATAGAGGCATGAAGAATATTCTGGAACGGAGGTTTAGACATATTGGTGATCTGTGCGGGTCTTTCGAATCGTGAGTGAGCAACTTACGAATCTATTTCCACCAATACGAGTCCACGATTCTCGCCGTCATCCGCGAAATTCAAACCCAGCTATTACGATGCGCCACCAGTAAATATACTTTCTATCTCTCGCATTCTTGTGAAATAAGCGGTTTGAGACAATCTCAAAACTATTAATTGTAATCTAACCTTGCCATTAGTGATGGGTAATTAGAGAGTGAGTCGTTTAAAAAGAACGCTTCACTACTGTGAAGTGTCAAAAAGTTACTCACTTTTAGTGAACTGCCAGTTCAGAGTTCACTACTGCTACTTAAAATTAAAATTTACTTTTTATTTCAAGCTCTAGATGTCGCACTACAAACCAACTTTCGCTCATTCGTTGATTACTCTACATTTCTCCGCCCATCGACCTTGCTTGTCCCCCCTCTTCCTCTACGTCATCCATATCGTTCGTACCGCAGTGAGTGTCTGAGAAGAACGAACTATCTTGCCAGAGTGAACTGCCATAGAGGAACGAACTATCTCGCCTGAGTGAAGTTACACAGAAGAACGAACTACCGTGGAAGAACGAAGTGGTATAAAAGAACGAAATATCTTAGAAGAGTGCAGTGTTTTAGATGAACGAAGTGGTATCAAAGAACGAACTATCTTGGAAGAGTGAAGTGTCTTAGAGGAACTACCTGGAGAGAGCTTTAATCATTCAATTGTACTTCAAACTCCCAACATCGGACACGCTCATTCATTCATCAGTACATGTACATTACGGCACCTTCCCGCTCTTGCTTACGTCATCACTCATACGCAGCATTACTCAGGGGTTACTCCTTTTGATCTACGGCATTACTAACGCTACAAATCTAATGTAGTCTAATATTACAATCACTTTACATTTTATTTACTGGAATTCCGAAAGTATTTAATAAAAATCCATTTTATCCAAGTTTTAAAACAACATATTTTACTAGGTTTACAAAAAACTGTTGCAAAATTTAGTAAAAATCTTACCTTGCTAAACATTTAGAGCGAATATGCCGTGCAAGTTTAAAAGCTTCCCGCCCCCTGAATGAAACTGTGTTTAGAACAAAAGTTACACTTTGCTTTACCATCACCTAAATCGGCGAAGAAATCCCAAATTTAACTACTTTTTCTTGATCGCGAATTAGAAGCCATTCTGTAAAAGTGCACACACAAGGCTAAATTTTGTTGGCCTACCCAGTATTCACCCTCTTTTTATTTTTAGTTTAGGGGTTATAAAGATTAAGATCAAGTAATTGCCAATAGTACGATTTTGCATATTTCTTTCTTTTTAAAGAACTATTATGGAAATAATATGTGTAAATAATACACATATAAATTAAATAAATATATCTTCCTTAAAAGTTTTAAAATACTCCACACATTTTTTTTTCGAATTATAGAGTTACGATTTTGTTCTTTTATTAACATTTACAACTTGAAATAAAATATGTAAACATTGAAAATCTGTATATAAATACAATTATGTAAATAATACAGTTATAACAGAAATAAAAAGGAGGTATAAATAATTATAAAATAAAAGTATGGTAGCTATCATATTAGAATTTTCCATACTCAAATAAATTAAAATATAATTTACAGAACTATTTACGTTTATCTTTAAAATCCACAGCTACCATGTGGTTGGTTAACGTCAAGTCACCCCATGCTCGTGTCTTCGTGCTTCCCCCTCCAGCCCATCTTTTTTTTTTTTTTGCTTGGCGAATGAAGGGCTTCGCTAAATTTTGTGAACGAACTAGTTGAATTGAATGGTTCACAAAAGTGAGTGCGAGTGAACGAACTACTTCTCGAAATTAACTGGTTGGGCACAACGCTACTTGCCATACGGCACTGCGGCAACTAGAAGCAACTCAGTGTATGGTGAGCGTTCTGCTATGTAGTACAGGAATTCTGTGTAATGTTTGGGGGATAAATGATAAAAACATGAGTAATTTGAAGCGATTAAATTCTGTCACTTTATTTACAGCTTCACCCAACTAAACTTCACATCTGTGTTTTGCGCAGAGTCAAATTAATAGATTGGGATACTTAATGAGTACTTCAATATTTTGTAAAACAAAACAGTAACTCCGCAAGTGAAACAAGATTATTTTTAACAAATGCATAAGTAAAAGCAGGAGAATGAAAATTATTCATTAGAGTGGAATGTGTCCCCATCCCACCTAAATCAGCTTATTAAGTCAGGAAACAAATTCTCCATATATACCCTTAAACAGACGATCAAAGTGGAAATTGTTCTCAACTAAATAAACTCTTCTATTGAAATTGAGAATTTGTAGTTGGATTCTAATTATATTTTTTCTTTATGTATTTTGCTACTTGAATAATGACACATCTTAATATATAAAAATTTCGTGTCACGTTGTTTGTCCGCGATGGAATCCTAAACTACTGAACCGATTTTAATTGAAATTTTGCACACTGTGTGCAGTTTGATCCAATTTGAGACTTAGGGTAGTTTATAACTAAATTTATAGTCGCATTATTTTTTATTGCTAATTATTGTTTATTATTTAACAAAGAGTTGTAATTATCTGTGAGTTCCATACGATTCTAACAGATGCGGTGTAATTATCTGAGAGTTCCATACGATTCTAACAGATGGCGATGTAATTATCCGAGAGTTCCATACGATGGCGGTGTGTAATTGGTAAGTATTGGTTTATTATTTAACAAATATAGATCCAGATGGCTGTGCTTTTTTGCTCCGCGAATATGAATTGAATTACAAATATTGATTATTTCATAATTTAAGTGTGTTCAGTGTTTATTTTATTTTCAATATTATTATTTCGAGTGTATTAGTTTTAAGTAATCTGGTTGAAAGACAGCAACTTAATTTAAATTTTTAACGTATACCTTACCCACAGCCACGCGTGGCTGGGACTTCTAGTTATAATATATTAGTCTGATATTCAGTCCATTTCCTGAAGGTGTGTTCCTCATTCAAAATCGAAGAAACGTTAATTTTTCTTTGAGATTTTGAAAGCGGTTTAAAAAAAACGTTTTGGCTACTAGCTGTAATTTACTCTTCTTTAATTTTTTTTACAGCCTCATGAGAAAAACTATCGTCTCGCTGGCATATTTTTGCGCAATGGTTAAATAGAATCACCGTATGCCGTAACATCGCGCAGGCTTGAATTATACTGCAGTTTCCTTTGTTTTAAAACCAATTGCTTAATTTTATCACTGAGTGTATTTTTGTGATAGTCACCAGCATGAAGGCAAATCTGCATTTTCGCTTTCAATTTTGACATGAAAAGAAACGGAACTTGTACCTCACATCGTTTTATTTTCATCAGAATTAACAGATTCACTAGGATAGTTACATGACCGCTCTGTTGTGGAATTTAGCGATACGTCCTTCGTCTAAGACATGAGGTATTTTCAATTATTTAAGAAAACTATAATTTTATACCCATTCTGTTCTATCATAATTAAAACTAGATTTAAAATCGTGTTAATTAACATTTCTCTAAGCAGACTGACATCAATCACTACCAAGCAACGACGATAATGACGACGACGATGATGATGCTGCTGCTGATGAAGATAATAAAAATAAAATAAAAAATAACAAAAAACAAAAATAACAAATATAAAAATAATAAAAATAGTAAATATAACGAATAAATAATAATAATAATAATAATAAATCATAATAATAATAATAATAATAATAATAAAAATGATAATAATAAAGATAACAATAATAATGGTAATAATAATAATAATAATAGTAATAATAAATAACAATAATAGTACTAATAACAATAAATAACAACTAAAACAATAATAATACAATAATAATAACAATAATAATAAAATTAATAGATGCCGGGAAGCTAACAAATATTTGTACTAACCAGGCAACAAAAATATCTAGAATCAAATGATCCATACCTTCAAAATGACTGATTATGACATTGTTGTCAACTTTTGATATTTTAATAAAACGGGAATAAGCACAAACTGAAATCTGAATTCTTGCAGTGTTGTAAACTTTCCATTTACTAAGAAAATCAATCTAACCGAACAGTAGCTTTAAAGAGGTAAGAGACTGCCTCTCTCTTTTACTTTTCCCGGAAATTGAGCTCTGCTTAGTGTGACTGTGGATTATTCTAAAATATTGTAAATCCGCAAAATATATACATATTTTTTGCGCGATAGTGCGTTTTGTCGTACTTACGGGAATGTCGACCATGATTGAAAGTTCAACTTTCTGCATTTCGGGGTTGCCAACCTAAATAACTATGCTGCAATAAATTAACTATACTGTATGTATATATTACAAAACGCGTGTGGGGAAGTAAAACCACTGCCCTCTATGTATACTACATACAATGTATATATAATAAATATATCCAAAAAACAGTGTTAATATGCATTATATGAAACAAATCTCTGCATTTTAAATGAACTGAACTTTATTTGAAACAATATAAAACAATAAATATGTACTTGCCGCCATTTTACCACTATTTGATCTCACGGCCTCCTGTAGTTTCAACTTGTAAACATTGCCCACACTGTTAACGTTAGTCAATTGTCTATAATGAACGCAAATATTTCCAACAAAGATATTATTATTATTATTATTATTATTATTTTACTATTATTTATTATTTTGAAAAAACCATCGCGCAAAAAATGTACAACGCACGTTTGTCAAATGTATTACAGAATCTCGAAATTAAAAACCTCGTTGTCGCTCGGTTTTTAAAACATTTTCCTCGCTTCTGTAAAAACCACTTCCCAACCTCGCATCGTAATATACTATTAATGTACACCCGTGTCCACAAATGTATTATCACACTTTAAACTACTACTACTACTACTACCACGCTTTGGATAATCACATCTAAATGAAATTGGTGACAATCAAAAGAGAAACTCAAAAAGTTTTGTGCATGTTAACAATGTAGAATAATAGACATTAATATAGAATCTAAACTAAATTTAATCATGTTTTTTGTGGTCGATATGGGTTCATTGTTAGATATTTAGCAGACAGGTTAAAATGAACGTCTGCAGCGTCACTCGTGGGGCCAAATTCAATGTCTATGAGGTACAGCAAAAACTTTTGAGTTTCTCTTTTGATTGTCACCAATTTCATTTAGATACGATTATCCAAAGCGACGAAGTAGTTTAAAGTATGATACTATATTTGTGGACAAGGTGTAGTTCCTGCTTATCATTTCTATCCATTATTAAATTACTTAAATTAAATTATTCACAGTAAAATGATTATGATATGATTTAAAAAAAAATATTATGGAAGAAATTCAATAATGAGATTTTCCTTTTGAATGTGTTTATGGGCCTTAACATAAAGGAAACAACGTTGATAAATTGTCAAGAGACCGGGATATTAAATCAGATGGAAAGGTCCTGTCTAGAATAATGTTACAATATCTGGGCAATAGGACGCAGGAACAGAGCGTGGTTGATGAAACATTGAACTTAATTACCATTAAAATATTTTGTCCTACTTGCCGACCATTGTTGCACTTGCCTACAATTCACGCCATATTTGCTCAAATTGGGAGAATGAAGTAACACAATCTCTAGGTTATTAAGAACACAGAATTTAATCTTGCAAATTTATTTAACTAATGAGAAAACCTGACTAAATAAGAAACTCTCTTGGAAAAATAAAAAAAATGCGAATAGAAAATTAGATGAACAAATTAAAATGTAATTTTCACAAAAGGTACCGCGTTTTAAATGTTTTATTAACAAATAATTAAGACCCAGAGGTTTATGACGGCGCGGATAAAACCTCTGTATACATCCTTATACTGAGCTAATATTTTCCAATCATTCCATTTTAATTCACTTACCTCAAATCATGATTAATGTTATTCTCCAACTTTATTATTGGCCTAAGTACTGGGCTCCTTCCCTCTGCCCTTCCTACAACAAGTTTCCAGGACGTCTATTACGAACTGCTGGTTTTCTTAGGGCTTAAAGGACCTTCGGGACTTGGAAATTTGGTAGCATCAGGTTCTAGCCGAGTGTTAGTATATGGATGTATTAGTTATAAAGGTATACGTGTTTTTGAACACGAATAAATGGATTCTTAATTTTAACTATTTTATTTCTAGAGTATAATGATTACAATAACCCTAAGTATTCTAACCCTAAATAACTAATCTAAGCTTATATTAAGAAAACCTACATTCGAACTTTCTGGGGTTTGAGAGAGGGAGATGTGGGTTTTATAAATCTACCCTAATCTACATTTTAAAAATTATCTACTAACTCTTTAACTTAGACATATAGTATGAAACTATTTAAAATACTTGAATTCTTTTTCTAATTGTCCTAGAAAATTTATTAAGAAAAATGGTATGTAGACTTACCCATCAGCTACTGCTTCCACTGACAGACACGAGTCCCCTATTTTGCCAGGGTTAAATACTGAGCTTTGACCTACATCTCCAAGTAACTGAACTACACATTCCATTTGTCTAAATGCAGAGATTTTACAGTTAGCCTTGCAATCTTTGACCTGCCATAATCAAAACTCTGTCCTGAAATATAATATGTCTAAGTGCTTTATTTCAACAATTGTTTTTATTTGGAATAATTAAAACAATCTATGTAAAATACTCTATGTATTCATAACAGCGTTTATTCGTCCCACAACTCCTGCCCGAGATCAATTGTTCTCAATAATAATGAAGGTAGAATAAGATGAAAAATAATTATGTGAAATGGTAAACACATTTTAAAGGTATCGAATTTACATACTGAATATTACCCGAAACATCGTTAGTTGAAGTATATTTGACGTTGTGCACCGATGGTGCATAATTTGATTGCAGCAGTGACTCTGTAGAGTTTATTATAACTTCAAGTTCGTCAACTGTGCCATCCCTTCCCTTATATTCTCCCATCTCCTTACCCTTCCCGAAGTGTGCCCTGCGGTACACTATGCCCGTATCGGAATCGTCAAGCTGTCGGTCGTCTTTTTTGGTTATCTTGGAGGCAGATCAGGAGAGGGACCAAGTCGGATCCCTAGTCAGTGACTGGTGTTAAGTTTATTTTGATTACGAATTACAGCTGCAGAGAAGAAATATAGACTTAACAAACATAATGAGAATAACAGTAATTTACACCCACACCATTTGCATTCATACAGCAAATAACTTAATGTCTACATTTATTATCTACAGCTGTAATTCTTAATCAAAATAAATAACATTTTAAAAAACTAAAACAACATGCTTTATTAGAAAACCGAACTAAGAAATAAAAAATAATTTTAATTTCCAACACGCTTGGGATAAAATTAAAGTGGTCAACAAAAAATTATCTCCAACACATATAGAGTAAAAATAGAGTTATCAACAAAAATAAAATAATTTTACCATCAAAAGCGTGGGGTGCTCTATATCAATTAATATATTTGATAATAAACAGATATTGGTAAAAGTAAAGTCTCTAAGAAGAAAACGTAAAAATCATAAAAAGCACCCCACGCTTTTGATGGTAAAATTATTTTCTTTTTGTTCATAACTCTAGTTTTATTCTATACGTGTTGGAGATGATTTTTTTTTGTTGATCACTTTAATTTTATCCCAAGCGTGTTGGCAATTAAAATTATTTTGCATTTTTTAGTTCGGTTTTCTAATAATGCGTGTTGTTTTAGTTTTTTAAAACTATTATTTATTTTTTAGTTTTAATATTTTACAGAATAAGATAAAAATGTAAATATCTTTAAATTCGATACTATTGTAGTATGAGCTAAAAGTAATACTCTTCTAAAAAAAAATCCTCCCAGCTGCATTTGAACCAGCGACCTATGGATTACTGAAATTATATATCACTTAAGTTCACCTCTCTACTAACTGAGCTCTTATAACGATTGGCTAAAATGTCAACAAGTCCGCAACCTATTATACCAGTTTTTATTTATTTTTTATTTTTTGACGATTCTGGCCAGGATTTTAGAAGCAATATGAAATTATTTATTGGATTGTCACGCGTCCTTTACAAGTATACACAGTTTCAGGTCGATCCAATGTTTCTAAGTGGGTGAAAATCGTGTTCAAAGATTCCGTTATACAGATACAAAGACCCTTTTTTTGATTTTCTGATGATTCTGGCTAGGATTTTGGAAAAACAATATGAAATTACCGTATTGTCACGGGTCCTTTACAAGTATACATAGTTTCAAGTCGATCCAATGATTTTAAGTGGGTGAAAATCGCGTTAAAAGATTCCGTTACGTAGATAGATAGATAGAGAGATACATAGATACAGGTCAAGCTAATATAAAGCGTGTAATAAACTTAACTCCAGTCACGGACTAGGTCCCTATCCTGACCTGCCTCCAAGGTAACAAAAAAAACAAAAACAAAAAAAAACAAAAAAAGACGCTTAAATTTTTTTGTGGATGTTTAGAGTGTCCAGCTGTATCTATTCGGTCAATATTTTGTTGTTAAAATATACTAATCTCAAGGAAAAAAATTAACGCAATAAAAAAATAATAAAAATAATATCTTAATGTAAATAATTTTTATAAAATATTGTAAGCTCTCAAGTGAGTAAATTGTTCACTGGTTATTCAAGCCACTCAAACAATGTCAGTAAAACGAATAGTGCAGTTTTGATGATTAGTTTCAGAGAAAAGTGTACCCATATGGGGAGGTATATATATATATTTTTGTAAATTATTATATGATTTGAAAACCCTGGTAAAATGAAAGCATTTAATGCTAGATAAAATCAATGAAAGAAATGCCATCAGAAAACTTGCCTTAATTGGCTGTAAAATTTTTATTGTACTAGGTAGTGTAGTTCCATAGTTTGTTTCAAATGTTGACTAGGCTTAAAAATTTGCAAGCGAACTCTACCAGATGTCCTTGATTTGATCAAGAAAGTATTCACGGCGAAGACTGGTCAACTTAATTTCATTGTTATTTCTTTATTTAATGTCAACAAAAGCTACAGCTATTCTTATATATCTTTTGTAATTGGTTAACTAATTTATGTTTTGTTAAATTAAACACTTTAGTTAAAAGGTAACGATTAATTATTATCTTTCACCTAATGTTCATTGTACACATAAGTTCGTCAAAATACGTAGCATTGAGCCTCTCCCCCTTTACTTCTCTCATGAATATCGTGATTATGAATATATTATGTAAAGTTCCTCTTAAATATTTAAAGTGATCATTTACTTCTGTTTGATATCTGTATTGCTGCACTAGAGAAATGTTTTCGGAGAGACAAATTACGTCTATGTTTAGGGCCCAGCCATAGACCTTTTGCCCTTGTATTTTATACGAGATTCTACTGTTATCGATTCATTTAGGTTCCTGCTTACTCTACGTACAGCTTTATGAATTGTAGAAATGCTGGTATTTCAGCTCATTTATGCCAAGAAGATCGGGATAAGTAGATTCCCTTGCAACGCCGAGTAATCAGCACGGGGTATCTAAAAATATATATTTATAATTATTTTTCCCTTTATTTATTCAACTAAACATGAAAACACATTAATTTGCATCTATTTAGGCTTAGCAGCGCACGCTGAGTTTTAGCTAGTATATATAAACGAAGAAAATCGGATCATAAATTCACTTACAGAGGAAATTGAATGTTTATGAAGTTATATTTGATGCTGATAATACAGTTCTGAAATAAAATATGACTTTGGATGCTTTAGAACCTAATTAGGTATTGGTAGAATTCTATCTCTTAAAAGTAGCCACCATACTTTCGAAATTTAGTTATTGTAGAATCTTTAAATTATTAATTTTTATCGATGTTTTCACAGATAAAAAATGTAAATTCAGAAAATGCGTTTTCTTAACCTTCATTGTTGAATCCCTAATTAGTTGTTTATATAACGTAACTCATTGCCATGACATACATCTAATCATCATCATTATTGTTTCTACAGTCCTTTGTAGGCCTTGAGCGTCCTTACAATGCGCCTCCATTTGTTCTCTATTCTCCGCCTACCTTCCTGTCGTGTCAATGATGTTGAGTGTTGGTGCCGATCCTTTTGAGGTCATGCCTCTTCTTCCCTTGATGTGCTTGTATGTAGGTGTTTGAGAGTTGTGTTGGAACTAGGAGAATTGTCTTCTCCTAGCTATTTGATGTTCGTAATACCGAGAGGATGATTAAGTTTTTCGGTTTTAAAATATGTATTTAGGTGTATGACTTTGTTGTTTATTGTAGTTGTGTATTAGTCATCTTTGTCAAAAGTGTAACTGTTGTTTTGAAGGATTTTGGTTAACAGTTTGAAAAGTTGTTGGATTAAATTGGTGTTGGAATTTAGGTTTGTTGGTTAAGTTGGTATTGGAAGGGCTGGGAAGTTTGATTGGGTTAATTTAAGGTGCAGGATTGTTACTCTTAGGTGTTGTTGACTTAGGTGTTGATATTAGTGTCTTGGGTGTAGGTTGAGGTCTTGAATTTGTATATTTCTTGTATGCTTTGCATTCCCTAACTTTCAGCATGCTGCTCGTTACAGTTGGCGCAGGTTGGTGTGTTGGTAACCCTATGACTGCCAGCGCATCGGACACACCGCTCAGTCCTAGAGCAGAACCGAGCCAAATGTCCAAAGCCCTGACTGTTGTAGCATTGTATGCCTCCAGTAGGACTTCTGTATGTCTCGAGTCTGATCATGAGTGAGGTTTTCAAGTTGCGTCTTTAAGTCGTTTGTCTTCTCAAAGATGAGTACCTAGACTGTGAGAGCAGTCTTGATCCTTTCTCCGTTGAGAAAACTTGTCCGTTCACGTTGTCTTACTGTCTTGATTGGAAATTCTCCATCCTAGTACACCCAGTGTTTTCAGGTCCTGTTCAGCGCTGTCAAACCATCTGATATTAGAAAGTCCAACTCTTCAATTTCCATTTATAGTTGCCAATGTGACTTTACGACATATGTCTGATTTCTCTTTCCTGTAGAGTTGTCCCAGCCATCTAATTCCTGCCATCCTAATTGTCCTAATGATATCAACATCACCATATAGTTTATATAATTCATAATTATATATAATACACCAATTTCCATTCTTGCATATCGGGCCAAATATTTTCCTTAATATTCCTGTTTCAAATATTCCTTATTTTAGATTGTGTTATGAGTAACAGACGAAATCCATTTTAGTAAGTGAATCTCCTTTTTCAAATTGCTTCTCTAAAGTCAGATACATTACCTCATCACTGCATGTGAGCACTAAACATACTGAACTGGAGTGCAGTTGATTACAAAAACCAATGAAATATAATATTTTCTTTGAAAAGTTTTATCGTGATGTCAACATTAAACTCTTATTGACTTGAAGCTGTATTTATACCCAGTTTGGCGATTTAAGAGAAATCACATTCATTACAAACATATCATTAACAAGGTAAGGCTTAAAGGAATGTTCGCTGTTTCCTCCATTTTTTCTACCGCATCACTGATAGATCCAAGGAGCCACCCGACTGAAGTAATTGTTGCCACTGAATAAAAGTTGAAACAATAGAACAGATAAGGAGATTCGCATGATGCAAACCTTCTATGTTGTTTTTTAACATGATGGAGTTACTTTTCGATTGAATTAACTATTGAGGTATTTAAGGTTAACGACCATGCCATGTAGGAAAACACCGGTTCTCGTGTGATTACGGAAGTTAAGCAATGCTGAATGTGGTTAGTACATAGATGGGTGACCACTTGTGAACACAAAGTGCTGCTGACAAATTAACTTTTAATGCATGAGTGGCACTGAACACACATGTGTACCTAAAAGGGAGAGGTTAAACTTAGGATAATAATAAGAAAGGTATCAAGGGACTGAGTGGTTTTCGTTCCAAATAAATAATTGGAATCAAAACCAGAAGCTCAGGGATGGTAGTCGTGTAAGCTAAAGCGTTACGCTCTTATAATTTATAATTAAAATTTTTTAATTAAAACATTTTTTTTATTCACTGAGGCAAAACATTACGACTAAAAGATTTGATTAACACTGACGTGTGGATATATGATTATTTTGCGAAAAGCTCTTCGTGCATTGATTTCATCATATTATTCCTTTAAGGGACTAAGCCCTTTTTTTACTTTGTGTTATGCAGTCTCCACATATTATCATCTAAATTAAAACTCACAGAGGCATGGCGATTGTACA
>JASPKZ010001627.1:0-67416 GCA_030220185.1 Diploptera punctata
AAAGTATTCATTAACAGTCCTAACAAAGGGCCACTCTTGATTTCCAAATTCTCTAGATAAATTGATCCTCACTTGTGAGTCGTGAATTTATCGATAAGTGGAAAATCACTCGTGGCATGACTTATGACTACTTAAACTCATGCCCTAAATGGGAGTCAATGACAATACATTTCAATGATTTGTTATTTACAACCAATCACAGGTCGTGTGTTTCGCCTAAATTTACCAACTAAAGTTTCTTCATAATAAAGAAAAGCACTTCCGTTTTAACATCTGAAAAGGGTCATAGCATTATTTTGTAGTGACTGACTCTCTAGGAATGTGGCAACCAGATATATATTGGCATGAATTTCAACAGAAAGCGCATACGAGAGATAATATAAAACATTTGTAAACAATTGATTTAACCACAATAAAAAAAGAACCACTGTTTGCACTTTCTTAAACGAATTATTTCCGGAAATGACGTTCAGCAAAATTTATTGAGTTTTACATAGGACATCAGAATTAATTAATCCTATAACGTGGCCTATAATTTGTCCACTAGGTGCATTCTTACAATATTGCGATCTTTGGCAATAATTATTATGATCTGTTTGCAGTGATGAATCAAAAGCATCAAATGAAGAGTACCAATCGTGTCTCATTGTTTTTAAAACATCGCCGTTTCATTAAATATATAAATATTTTAAAATAACTATAGTTGATAAATGATTTGTGAGTATAACAGCTTAATTTTGTAATTTTTTTGTCATTACACGTTTTCACCTCCCTATAGTATGCAGGAACTGCCAATGTTTTATAAAACTTCAATATAGTATCTCTTCTTTGTTTTGTTATTATTATTATATTATTATTATTATTATTATTATTATGATTATTGTTGTTACTTCATTTCAGTTAGAGGCTGAGTCGACTCCAGGGACATATTGCATCCAGAAGGTTTAGTGAGCTTAATTTTTTTTTTTAAATTTCAGATCTCGCACATTGGCGTTCCCCGGAAAGCGCCTCATGTTCCCTCTGATGCCTCTGATGTACAAGATGGGAGTCATGACAACCATGCTGGGTGGCCTCATCGTTCTTACTCTGAAGAGCTTACCATAGGCGTCATCCTGCTCATTCGGCTGTGACCAACGCCTTTAGCAAGTTTCAAGCACCATGGCAGGTCCTTATCACCATGGTCCAGACAACATTCACGTACATGTTCATGCCGATCCTCACACGCAGGTCTTACTCCGGCTGGCACCAGGAGTAGCATCCCGCTCACTACCATCATCGCCGTCAATTGACTGCACCTCCTCTTGCCTATTATTACGACAGACCAGATCGATCTATCTATAGTCAATACAACATGCCCGGCCATTACGTTACCTCAGATCCGTCAATATTTGATCATTATAAAAACCCGAAATAGTCAGTCTATTTGCTAGTAGCTAATCCATGAATGGGGAAATACTGATGACATTCCGTGAATTGTCTACTTAAATTATGGAAAATTAAATAGTAGCAAGAAAAATATTTGGAGATTTGAGCCCTAGCTCTATAAAATTAATTTAATTGATATTCCAGAAGGAAGTCCAACGTGGAAATTTATGTATAGCCCGATATTTGTATATTAAAAGTATTACGTATGAAATATTTGTACAAAATCTTATTTAATGTAACGAGGTTCTTGTCCATATGCTTAAAATTTTCTACGAGATTTAGTTTTACATTAATGAAAAGTTACTCCTTTTTTTTTACAGCACTACTTACTACAATTAGGCATGAAAACTCCACATATGATGAAACCCAGTTTCTCTTTCTGTTATAATATTCCATGACTATATGATTACGATCCATTAAAATGTAGTCAATGAAGAAAGAAGAGTTAAAATTACTCAATCATTATTTTATTTATGTTATTTATTACTTTTATTTATTCAAAGAATAAACAGATATACAAAGAATTTATTGCATATTGTGTTTATTTAAATAGTTTATTCTTTTTAATGGAGTGGCGTTTTAACAATTTCATTCGTCTACAACGTGTGCAGAAACAAACAATAGTGCACTAAATGTATAGACGTTCAATCATATTTTCCCGGGCCTCCGTGTGTTGTTGCCCAAAACTGCTGATTGATAAGGAGGGCAAGTTCGGATGTGATTTTTTAAATTGTGTGTGTTATATAACATGAAATATGTTAAAAAGTACATAATAACTCAAAATACTAAATGAATTAAATTATCTGACAGCTAAGATAATAATAAATACATTTGTAAACATGTCTGATGAAGGAACAAAGTACGAAACAGCTGTTACTAATTTATATTTAATAAATGTGAAATCACACCAAACTTTAAGTTTTATTTTTATTTAATTAATAGATAATTAATATATTTAAAAGCCGATAAATAAACTCGTTGATGAAATATTCTATGAAAGTAACTTGCAATTATTCTAAATAATCTCTTAAGATATTCTCAACTGATATTTTATTTAGCTTATTTGGGAACTTAATTTTTTGCAAGATTATAAAATATCCTATCCATAGTAATTCTGCCGAAGGCAGGTCCTTCACTGTAATCATGTCATTTTCATGCTATACTTGCAGCTTTCCTAGGGAATTGTAGGTGTGTAGCTTCCCGTTGCTTTCCACACACGGTGAATGATGATGATGATCATGATAAGGATGATGATGATGGCCATATGGTTTTCGGGGGACCGTTTGGGCCTTAAAGTTTTCCTGACATTTGCCTTACAGGGTGAGAAAAAACCCGATAAATATCCTCACCCAGAAAACCTGGCCCCGACCGGGGATCGAACCCGTGCCCGCTGCGTGACAAGGCTGCACTCTACCTCCAGACACAGCGGTGGACTTATAAAATATGTCATACCTAATATTAGAAAACTGAATTTAAGTAGGATTCTTATGATTCTGATTCATTTTTTAATTTACATTTTAGAGAAATGTGTTGTGTGTTATTAAAACATATAACTCAAAATTATTAATCTAAAAAATATTGTAAACACATCATACAAAAATTACTTTATAACTATATTAAAAAACAAGCATCTAAAAAATCTAGATGCTAATTTGGAACTTGCATAATGAATCTTTATGTGTACACTACATATTGGTATGGTTTTTATGTTCGTGCCTTTACAGTAGCTCGAAGTCCAAATCAAATGTATCCGAGAATGTACTTATAATACTTTCCACCGCGATCTCATTCTCTTCACATTTCAAACAACAATGTACCACTAGTAATTACAAAGTCCTATTTAACCTAATACCATTTCTGGAACACAAAAGAATCAAAGCTTGAAATAGAAGCTTCTGAAATAAAATTAGTTAATCCTTTGAAGTCCGATTTTGAACTAGGACTCTATGACCTGATTTATTAAAGAGCTGTGTTCAATAAAATGTTTTCTAATTAACTAAGGAGAATTGCCTGTCTATGCCTTATAGGAATTTATTTTATATTAAAAATTTCTATTGTGGCTAGTCCACCGCTGTGGTCTCGAGGTTAGCGTGTTGCCTTCTCATTCATTCGGCGCCAGGTTCGATCCCCGGTCGGGGCAGTTTTTCTGGGTGATGTTTTATTTCGGGGGTTCTCTCACCTGTAAGAGAAATGTCAGGAAAACTTTAAGTCCCAAATCGGTCCCGAAATCATTGGCCATCATCATCATGATCATCCTTATCATTATCTTCATCATCATCATCCTTCACCGGTGTGGAAAGCAACGGGAAGCTACCACACCTACACAATTCGCCTATCTAAAGCTGCAAGCATAGCATGAAAATGCTATGCATGCAGTGAAGGACCTGCCTTCGGGCAGAATTACTATGGCTGGATGGATATTGTGGCTGATAACCTCACTGAAAATGTATCATACATTTTATTAGTATAAATACTTTTTAAACGTTGAACATACATTATATACATTTATTGTTTAGACTAAGTTTTAATTTTAATAGTCCTTTAAAATATATTACAATATCTTATCAATATTAAATTCGGTATTATTTAATTATATTGAAATTATTTCAAACAACTGGTGTTATAAAATATATATTTTTAAAACGTTAGCGTAAGGAATAAAATTATAAAGAAACATCTATTGATAGATTTCCTTAAAATTTCCAAGTCAACAACTGATACTCCATCAGGAAATAAAACGATGGAATATAGAGAGAATTCACTTAATTTATAAAAATACGAAATTAAAATTATAGTTCCATAAGGTAATCAATTTTATAGTGAAACAAATCGATAGTTATTAAACTAAGAAATAATGATCTTGTGCAAACGGTTATTTATTTCAGAAGTCCATAAACAAGCGCATTTTAAATAAAGAGTTTTATAGACATTAAAAGATTGAGATTTCGATGTTTGATTATTCAAATTCAAATTTCAACACATAGAAATCGTGCAGATTTTTCGAGATAATATGGAATAATAGTTCCAGTGAAGCCGATGTTAATTGTCCAAGAAATCACAATATTTTTTAGTAATAAGAGGTATGAGGTAACTCAGGTAAAGCCTAATGCTTTACTCAGATCTCGAATATCCAACTTTTTCGTCATTCCTGTATTAAATTCTCAAACAGTAACTTCTATTACGATGTGAATGCTCAAAAAAAAAAAAAAAAAATATATATATATATATATATTATGTCTATATGATGATCTTGTAGAAGATTCCCGGGCTGTTGGCCGTGGTCTTGAGGCTTGTACTTCCCCGACGTTTCGCCAGAGACTGCATCCGGCATCCTCAATAGCCTTAAAGTTTTCCTGACATTTGTCTTACAGGTGAGGAAAAACTCCGATAAAAACATCACCCAGAAATCTGCCTCGACCGGGGATCGAACCCGGGCCCGCTGCGTGAGAAGGCAGCACGTACCTCGAGACCACAGCGATCTTATTTAATCTTCCCTTCTATGTACTTTTACGTTCTCTACGCCACCCAGGCCTTGGGACACGATCTGTTGGGAGATTTTAAACTCTGAATCACACACGTTTTTGATCACGTGTGGACATGGAGGTTTCCCCGGATGAACGATCAACTCAATGGCAGAATCATCTCCGAGACAACATGAACATTTAAAACAAGACACACTGTTCCCTCACATATTCACACTAAACAATCTAATAAAATTATATATATATATTATATATATATATATATATATATATATATATATATTATGGATTTTCATCAAGTAAACACCCACTCAATTGATTATATATTTTATTGATTATTATAATAGCCAGATGAATTTGGGGACGATTTGGGCTTATGGTTTTTCTTTACATTTATCTTCCAGGTGAGGAAAAACCCTCGAAAAAAACCTTCATCATGGAAACTTGTCCCAACCGCGAATCGAACCCAAGTCTATTCCTTTCAGAGGAAGTGTTCTCAGATTAGAGGGTGAAATGCTTGGAAGATGGCAATGCAATCAGGTTTCAGCCTGTTATGATTTTTATATTTCAAAGAATAAAATATACCTACGCATTCTTCATAGGTCAGGAGTCTTTGACAAGTATTAAAATATATCCAGTTGAATACCATTCATCCATCATTATTACACAAGTCTATAGAATCAGATAAATGTATGTTATTTCACATCAGTAACATTTTTACTGAGTGAAGATATTCTACAACACCAAAATATAGTTTTGAACCTACAGTTGTTTATGCATGGTCATGTGTTGTATGGAAAGTGCAACACTTCTTTTTTAATGACTTCAAATTATCCGTCTCAGTTCCCATCAATCAATACGCTTTTTCTATGTCGGTTTATTGTTCTTTATTTTCTTTTCAGAGATATCTTTGTTATATGCCCTGGTTTGTATGGACCACATACTATTTTGAGTTTTCTTCAGTAAGTGACCTATTTCTGCCTTGTCTGTTATCTGGGACGTGGATTTCAATTCGATGCGGTTATATCTACGTCATTTCTATATTAATTCATATAAATGTGATACTGTCACTTTTAACCAAATGCCTCCATTCACAAAATATTCAAGAGTTGCTATACGTCTTTTTTATATATTTAAATTATGGATATGGAATAATAGGCCTACTACTAACTCACTCCTCGCGCTATCAACCCGCGGACATAAGCTCTCCATACATCCCTATCCTGAGCTAATGTTGTCCCAATCATTCCCTGTATATCTACTTCCCTCAAATCTTCATTATGTTATTTTCCCACCACATCCTTGGTCTACCAACCGGGCGTTTTCCCTCTGGTTTTTCTACAAGAAGCTTCCATGCACGTCTTTCATTCCCCATTCGTACCACATGTCCTTCCCACTGCAATCTACGAGACCTAAATGTTCTTGTTATATCTGGTTTTCTATAAATACCATGTAGTTCACTGTTATGTAATCTTCTCCATTCGCCTGTCTGTTCATCTCTGTTTGGCCCAAATTTTTTCTAAGAACTTTATTCTAAAATTCTCGTAATCTCCTTTCTTCCCTGGAGTAATAGGCCTACCCATAATAAATAAACAGATGCTATAAGACATTCGATGGTAAAGGCATAAGAAAAATGTCTATATATGCTATTAAGTGCGCATCTTGGAAATCTTTAGGTTACAAAATCGTGTGTCTCATTATCAAGCCTAGTCAGAGTTTTTACCAACAAAATTTGACCCTCAGGTTGTGTCCGATTTAATTTCAGGTCGAGGGATAAGATGAATTCTCAACGATAACATATCAGTGATAAACAAAGATGCCAGCTGACCATAATTGTAGCACCATCTCAAGGACAGACACAATTAATTGAATAAAATAGATAGCATGGGTATGGAAAAGTAGTAAATGACTATTTTCGCTGGGGAAAACGGGAGAAACCCCGAGAGAAACCCGCCCGGACTCCGATTCGTCTACCATGAACCCCACATGGAGTGGCCGCAGACAAGCGATCGGGGCTCACAGGTGGAGGTCGAGTGACTGATCACTTACTCTACGAAACAGCAGTGGCTTTAAATTTTGTCACAGAGTAAAATATTAAAATACTGTCAGGTGCCGTCGTCCCAAACTAGGCTCATTTTTAAAAACTTTGAAGAACTGATTTAACGACGACGGCAACTGCCAGGTATCTATTTTAACATTTTACTTTGTAACTATTTACCTCAACAGAATTTTAATCATCATCATCATCATCATTATAAACAACGAGGATTAAGCCCAATGGCCTATTCCGATCTCATTATAGGTCGAATTGGTCCTTCCATCTCTTCAATGGTCTTTCCCAACATTCTTCTCTCCTTTTGGTTTATAATTATACATTCTTCTTGGTATGTGCTGTTCATTCATTCGTAATAACGTGTTGAGATAAGCATTTTGATAAAATTTTATTCTTTCAACAGATATTATATATATATATATTATATAATATATATATATATTAAGTTCTGTTCTTATATCTCGTTTTTCTTTTTATCGGTTCTTTGGTATCCTGCTATTGCTCGCAACATCTTCATTTCAGTAGCTTCTATTTGTTTACTATCTGCCTTTGTTAATGTCCAGGTTTCACATCCATAGATAAGAGATGGAAACTGCCGATACTTGTGTAAAAACTTCAAAATAGTTTCTTTTCTACTCTATTCAATAAAGTGCGTTTAATTGTTGCCACATAGATAATTGAATCGTCGTATTTTAGTGTGTTTATCTAAATTTCTTGCCATTGCCTAAATGACATTTCCAAATAATTAAAATTTCTGAACTTGGTCTTATTACATTGCTTATCATTATTTTTGTTGTTATTGCACATTTTCCTTTCAGAGCTAATATTTTTGTTTTAGATGTAGATATTCTTAAAATGTATTTTAGAGAGAATTATTTAAAGTATAAAGGATTGTTGTAAAGCATTTTCTGATGCTGTCATTATTACTTGATCGTCTGGAAAAAGCAGATTTAATATGAATTTAATCAGTAGATAGATCATCGGGTTGATTTAATGTCTTTGACAATCGTCCGATTCCCAATAGCCAATTTTTCGCTCCATCCAATCTCCTGGTTGTAGATGTTTCTCCTTCATGTATACATATCTTCCCTGATTCCAGGAAGTTTAGGTCTTCCTCTGCTGCTCTTCCCTCAGGTTTCCATTCCATAACAGAATTTGGGTAGCCGATCTTCATTCGCGGGCATGTCCGTGACTTTATTTGCTGAGTTTAATACGGTATAATCTAAAATACTGTCTTCAATCTTCATTTCTCCCTTATCACTGAGTTCCTAATTTTTTCTCTTCTTAAAATTGTTCCTGCTCTTTCATATAAAATCCATTTCCGTTGCCAAAATATATTTTTTGTGTTGTTCATGGCCAAATGTTCTGCTGCATAAGTAATGGTGCTTTTAACAATTGTATGATATATATTCACTTTATTTTTATTATTAATATAAAATTATAGAATATTCACCTGAAAGGTCCGTCTCCTCAACTTAATTATCATTTAACTGTAGCGCTATCGGGACTTGTCCCATCATCGGCAGGATTCAAAACTGGTGTTTCACTGAAGATCCCCCTCTACCAGATCTTCCATGAAACCCCGTTTTGAATCCTGGCCGATGCGGGACAAGTCCCGATAGCGCTACAGTTAAATGATAATTAAGTTGAGGAGACGGACCTTTCAGTGAATATTCTATAATTTTATATTAATTTTTGATTAAATAAACCTCAACGGAACACATCATGAATCTTATAAAAGTTGTTTATTTTTATTACTTATATTTTTATCCCACAATATTCCATTGAGGCAAGCAATTGCAAATTTTCCTTTATTATTTTTCATTTCTTATTTCCTCTTCATGACTTCCATTTTATTATTTTTTATTCTAAATATGTGAATTCCGATTTTATCAGTATGGGTTAAAAATTGAGTACTTTATCAAGATGAGTTAACTTCCATCAGCTTGAATTTTGAAAATTAAATTCCAATTAAAAAACTACTGTTAGTTGAATATGAAATAGCTTTTGCATTTCAAGTTGAATGTATCAGGTGCGAAAAAAATTGGCAGTAAAATGGTGTAACCTTAAGCCGAATATTCACACACATATGGATCTGAAAGGTAATAGTGCATGCTTTACAAGAAACTACACAATTTACGTACAGCAGTTCATCTAAAGTAATCATGGTTACTAAATCTAGGGAGTTAAGATTCACATATTGAATAGCTAAAACAATTTAAAATAATAACGCCTTAGGAAATGTCTTCAGATAAAGAGGATAATATCCACAACATATCTTAGTAATGTGGAAATCCATGTTACGAACTGGATTCATTTAGATGATAATGAAAAATGGAAAGTTAATGCGACGTTGAATCCACATGTTCCATGAGCCATATACCTAGCTAGTAAAATTGGGTAATTATTTCATCATCATCATCCGGTATCATGGCAGCTGCCGCCGTCTTCCGGAAACCAACGCCATTCCTCTCTATCCACCCATTGATCTTCCTCCATTCCTCTGATATTCACAGCTGCTTGTACCCCTTCTATCCAAGTTTTTCTTCGGTCTTCCTCTCTTCCTCCTTTCCATTGGGATCCATTCCATAACAATTTTGGCAATCTTTGCTCTGGCATTCGTTTGGCATGACTATACCACTGCAAATCTTTTCTTTTCTATGATGTCTATGATGTCCGGCTCACTGTACTACCATAATTTCCCTTATTTCTATTTTCGTATTCTATCCATTCTAAGATTTTTTCCAGCTGATCTTCTTAAACCATCCATTTCTGTACTTAAGGGTAATTATTTAAGGGGAAATTTCCCTTTACAAAATTTTACATTTAAAACTGGTCATTATGACTGAATTACATAATATAAATAAAATAAAACTAATTATGTATTAAAGTTTCAGTTTTTTCTCTTATGACCAACACATGTTGTGAAAAGAAACCTACTTAGAATTGAGAGCAAATCTGTTAAGATAATTTTTTTTTGGAAAGCTAAAATATCTTTGTGTTAATATTTATCATTTCGGTGACAAAGCACGTTGTTCTTTTCTCAGTACGAGGACGGTTATTGCCCAGTCATCCTTGTGGCATTTCATGAAGAGTCTCAAATGTTTTAATTTGAATACATACATCTGAATCCATATAAGTATTTAGGAAAATGTGTTCTATCTGTGAGGATTACTTGATTTTTGTAAAACATATATATTTCTTGGTCGTGAAAATATATAGGTATCTGAAAACAGTGCTCTTATTTAAGAGACCGCTAGATGGCGTTAGTGGAACAAAAGTTCACTGCTACCTGATGCACGGGAATCGTATTAGTATAAGAGAAAAATCTATGTTTAAATCGTGATGCCTAATAGCTTAAATCGTTAAAGCAGTGGTGTACAGAACCAGAGATATTGGATTCAAATCTCGATTTAGGCATATATTTTTCTCTTCAAAAATAATTTATCTGAAAACAATATGAAAATCCCAAATTCATCAAGGATAAGACAATAATAATAGAATATACTGACAAAGGAACAAGTAGGTTAATGGAAATAATTTATGAGAATTTCAATTTTTTCCCTACGAAATATTAAACAGAACTATATAGGGATGTATGGAGAGCTTAAGTCCGCGCGGCGGCCATGAACATCCGGGTTCGATAGTGGCAGTGTAGTGAAGTAAGTAATTAAAGAAGTAAGTAAGTAAGTAAGTTAGTAAGTAAGTCCGTAAGAAGTAGGTAAGTACGAAGTAAGTAAGAAGTAAGTAAGTAATAAGTAAGTAAGAAGTAAGTAAGTAAGAAGTAAGTAAGTAAGTAAGTGAGTGAGTAAGTACTATATGACTTCTTCCAAACAAAAATGTATAGTAGGCCTATAATATTTATAGTATAATAGAATATCATGATCCAATGAAATTGAAGAACTACTTTGAGAAACGAGAGATTAAATGAACTGGAAACTGCTTCAGGATACAGAATATACCAAATGTCAATTTTTAGACCAACTTTTCTCACATTCAACGAAAAAACCAATTTGTAATAATGGCAGAAACTACCGAACTACTTGCATCCACTGTTAAAATTGTATTCGTTTATTTCAACCATCATCCAACATTGTATTTTGTTAATGCATAGGGCTATTCAGAAAGAAGGAACAGACTTCCAATATATTTCTAACTAGAAATATAGAAACACAATTCCCACATTCCTGGAAAGGTAAAGTTTGAAGGTTCCGACACGACCGCATTGGCGCTGTTGGATTGGAAGAGGAGGAGCAGAAGATCAATTTCATCACCGGTGGCCCCCCAGGTCATCAGACCTAACCCCGTGTGATTTTATATTTGAGGTTACATAAAACGATAAAATACTGTGTTTTTGTCCCCTCTATACCTGACATTCTTGAAAATCTGCGACAACGAATTGTCGAAACTCTGAATTCGATAACTAGAAACCAGCTGATTCGTGTGTAGCAAGAAAGCAGTCATCGTTTTAATATTTGTCGTGGAACACATCGTGCTCATAATTGAATGCATAAAATAGTGAAACTTGAACTTTTCTCTTTCCAGGAACATTTAAATTGCGTTTTTATTATTTGTAGTTTAGAAGAAGTAAATGTTTGAAGTCTGTTCCTTCTTTCTGGATAGCCCTGTAACAGTATTTTCCTTATGAATGCAATTTCGAATGCTTGAACAATTTAATGAAATAATCATGAATATTGTAAACTTCTCAAAATCCATTTACAATTTCAAAAGTGGTTTTCCGACATATTCGACAGAATTCTAACACATTATATTCATCTAAGGACTATTTACGTCTTTTTAAATGGTACTACAGCCCAATATGGACCTTCGCCTCCTCAATGAGCCTCCTCCAGATATCCTTCTCCATTGAAAGTATTTCTCAATAGTTCATTGACATTTTTTAAGATCCTGGCGCGCACAATCCTATCATCTATTCTTAGGTCTTCCTATTTAATCTGGTTTCTTGAGGTTATGAACAGAATATTTGTTTTACCTCCCTATCATTTGTCATTCTATTAATACGTCCAATCCATCTCAAACTGCCAAGCCTTATGTGTGAGACAATATCAAGATCTCCTAATAATTGTATTAATTCTCTATTAGGCCTATATCTTGTTCTCCAGATGTTATCTACCACAAACTGCTCCCAATTTTCTTCTCAGTACCTTTCTTTCAAAAATATTTAAATGAATACAGATATAAGAGTCAATTACAAGCTTCAGAACCATAAGTAACAATTGGTCTAATTAGTGTTTTATATATTAGGACTATTTACATGCATTTTCAATAGTTTAAACCTAAATGATTCAAATAATTCAAATGTTATATAAAACAAATGTACACTAAAATAATAAAATGTTGATCTAATTACAAATATTAACTTACTTTACCTTGGGCTTTCCTCATCACTGTTAAGTCGTCATCATACTAAGGACTGTTTGAAAATGCCACAATCCTTACCTGAAACAGAAGAAAGTACTATATAATTTAAAATTTTAATTCTATATTTTATTAGTAATCAATGTGGTGTAAGTACTTAATATATTTATTATTATTCTAATTTTTCACAAAGCTCAGTTAGAAAAAAAGAAAGCTTAGTATTACGAGTAGTTTGCGATTGAAGGAACCTTGACAACGAAGAACTTAACACAAATCTGTATCTCAGAATTATTAAGTCTACTGTAGGATATTGAGATGGACAGATCATGTAGCTCGAATGCACGGCAATGGAAACGTGTAAAAAATATATTATTTGGAAAACGTAGGAAAAATACCATTGGGAACGTGGAAATACAATATTCGGATGATCCGTAAGGAACCGGATGTCGAATATTTAAACTGGATTAATTTGTCGGATTATAGGGATCAGGAAGGGTTTTAGTGAATACTGTATTCAACCTATGGGTTTCATAAGCCATAGAGTTATTTATTATGACATTATGGTAAAAGTGTCCACCGCTTGTTCTTGTCACGCAGCGGGCCCCGGTTCGATCCCCGGTCGGGGCAGTTTTTCTGGGTGAGGTTTTTATCGGGGTTTTTCCTCACCTGTAAGACAAATGTCAGGAAAACTTTAAGGCCCAAACGGTCCCTGAAATCATATGGCCATCATCATCATCATCACCCCTATCATAATCATCCTTCACCAGTGTGGAAAGCAACGGGAAGCTACCAAACCTACAATTCCATAGTAAAGCTGTAAGCATAGCATGAAAGTGCTATGATTGCGGTGAAAGACCTGCCCTCGGGCAGAATTACTATGGATGGATGGATGGTAAAAGTACGTAAGTCCGATTATAGTAATTTTTATTAAGTAGATTAATGTGTCGAAATAAAGCATTTTTCTTCCTATATCGTAAGGGTAAAGTTCTTAAGTCATAGCTGATTTAATATGGTCAGAAGTGATGAAAACGTACGGTTATTAATAGTGTATTTGCGTATAAATAAGCTCTCGTGAAAAGTTTTTAGACTTATGTGTGTTTACCCTGTGGCCACAATTAGCATGAAAATTAAGTATTAACATAGAAATATTCACTTGGAATTAAGAAGTAAAGGATAAGGTGGAAATATTTTTTTTCAGTTAAAGTGGCATACTCTACATAGCTATAATTGAAATTCTAACAATGAATTGTTGCACCTGCATGAGGAATGTAGTGCATGTAGTGTGATAATCTCTCAGAGGAAAACACAATATTGGCACATTTCCATTAATGCAATGTATTAATACGAAAGTAGTCTATTATCTACTAATTTTCAATAATTCTGTCATCATAATGACTTTAGTATATTACAATGCGAGATAGGTAAGTGGTTTTTACAGAAGCGATTAAATATTTCAAAACCGAGCGATAGCGAGGTTTATAATTTCCGAGATTCTGTAAAATACTTCACAAACGTGCGTTGTACATTATTTTTTGCGCGATGGTGTTTTCAAAATAGTAAAATAATAACATTTTTGTTGGAAATATTTCCGTTCAGTATAAACATGACTAATGTTAATAGTGTGGGCAATGTTTATTAGTTGAGACTAAATCAGGCCGTGACTAATCAGTCATAAAATGGCGGCAAGTACGTATTTATTGTTTTATATTGTTTCAAATAAAGTTCAGTTAATTTAAAATACAGTGATTTGTTTCGTATAATGTACATGAACAGTACCTTTTGGATATATTTTTGTATATACATTGCATGTAGTATACATAAAGGGCAGTGATTTTACTTCCCGCACGAGGTTTGTAATATGTAATATTACAATATAGGCCTAGTTATTTAGGTTGGCAACCCCAAAATGTAGGAAGTTGTTTCAATCATGGTCGCCATTGATATAAGTACAACAAAACGCAGCATCGCGCAAAACATAATATTAAGAAATTCCGGGCTATGTGGCCGCCGTGGTCCATGCCTGGTGTTTCTTCCAGACGTTTCTCCCTTGACTGCGGAGGTCACCTTAAGTGGCGAGTACTTCCAGGTAGTGTTTTCTGGTCGGAAGCTCTAGCTCAAAATGCTCTCCGCAGTAGAGGGAGAAACGCCAGGAAGTAACACCAGTAATGGACCACAGCCACATAGCCCGGAATCTGATTATATTATGTTTATTGGCCGTAAAAACCTGCATTCAACTATAATAATTTAAGGTTCGCTACTATGGTTTCGAGGTAACGTCTTTGACTCGGACATAGACAGCCCGATTTCTATCCCCGCGTGGAGAAATAACCTTATGATCTGAATTTTGGTATGCTGACAAGTTCGGACATAAGTAAATAACTCACTAACTAAATCACTCTAGGACTTTAGGAGTACACAGGTCATCATCATCATCATCTGCATTCATGAATTAGGTCTATTGACCCGTTCCGACTTCAGCCCATCTCTTTCTAGGTCTGGCCACATCTCGGGTGCCTTTAGGTTTGTATTTTGTTATTTGTTTTGGATATCTATCTTCATTCATTCTATGTGTTGCTTCCATTTTTGTCTATATGTATCTATTTTATCAGTCATTGCAAATATTTCAAGTTCCTGTCTTATTTCTGTGTTCTTGATTCTGTCTTCCTTAGTGCACCCTTTAACATATCTCAAAAATTTCATTTCTGCCGCCATTATCCTACTTAGATCTTGTTTTTTATGTATCCAAGCTTCTGAACAATAGAGCAGTACAGGTACTGCCAACGTTTTGTAAAATTTCAATTGGGTCTCTCTTGTTGTTTTGTTATTCAGTGATCGTTTTATCGTACCACATATTCCCTGGAATTTTGCTATTTTATTAGTTATATCATTATCATAATTAAATGAAATGTCACATCCTAGATAATTGAGATGGTTCACCTGTTCTATGATTTTGTTTCCTATTACTATTTTGGATCTGATTTGATTTTTCCCTTGGAATGCCATTACCTTAGTTTTTTTCTATGGATATTTTGAGATTATATTGTTCACATATATTATATAGTTTAAAAATATTCATTTTAAGTTCGTCTTCCATATTTGCTATTATTACCTGGTCATCAGCGTATAATAATGTTTTCAAGTAGTGTGTTTTATCTCATTTTATTCCTTTATTTGTTTCTTCGTTCCATTTTTTATTATATCATTGACGTATAGGTTAAACAAAACTGGGGAGATACTGCATCCTTGTTTAACTCCTTGATTAGTGTGAATTTTATTTTTACTTACCTCATTTCTAGTTTTTATAACAAAATTTGTGTTCCATTACAAACTCTTTATAGCTGCTATTAAGTGTTTCGGAATTCCTTTTTCTTTTAAAATTATCCAAAGTTCGCAGGTTTAATGGCATATTTAAAGAAGCTCCTCACTTGTCGTTATCTCTAGTCAACTGAATTCAGTTTATATCACAGACATCCAGTTTTTTCTTAAGATCGATCCGGAAATTATCCTTCCGTCTGTGCTTACGCCTTCCTAATGGTATTTTCCCAGAGTTTTCCATTAAAGTTTTCAAACAATTATTTTTACTATCATCATTCGAGCTTCATGACCTGCCCTTCTCACAAGAATACTTATCAGTAGAAAGGTACAAAGTGCCAAATTAAAAAAAAAGGATTAACTAGAATAGTGCAACGTGTCATGGAGCATTACATATCAACAGGACTAAGTCCAGAGGAGACTGTACAGTATTATTAAGATCACTAAAAGATGGCAGTAGTGCTAAGACCCCAAGCTGTTTCACAACATTGGTGCAAATCATTTTCCTCCGTTTTCTTTTTGTGTTGTAAATAGCGAAGTTGCATAATTCTGATTAGTATTAAACAGTACAGTTTCAGCAGAAGGAATTTTTGTAATAAAGAATACTATTTGCAGATCTGTGAATAATGAATGGAACATAGCAACTTTGAAATGTTTGCAGGATTTTGCACCTTTCATAATAAACAATTTTTTTTTGTGTTTATTGTTTTGCTATCATAAATCTACCGGCAAAGGTTGTTATAAGTTGTAATTTATACTTTCACTACATTTCCAAAAATAAATATCAAATTGTTCCTCATAGACTTTTCTGTTAATAAACGTATTGATTATAAATTTGGCACTTTGCACCTTTCAAACTGATAAGTTCTACAATTTATATCCGCAGAAAAGCGTTTTTTGATGTACCAAGACTGTTTTCTAAAAAAGTATCGCTGCCGATTTTAAGGGCAAATGCATAGAAATCGAAACCACAATCCAGCAATGAAAAACGTACTATACGGAGGGAGATTGACTCCCTGTTTCAGTAAGATGGGTGAGAGCGGAGTGGGTGCAGCAGTATCGCGGAGTGAACGGAGTGGTTGTGACGGCAGATAGTGAGGGTTATCCCATATCTACCATTCTCGAGAGGTTGTAATACTTATCTATAATTTACATGAGATTTTTGGCGCTGGATTGTAGTGCCTTGCACTTAAAAACAGCAGATAAAATTTTGGATACGGCCTTGGCACATCATAACACTACACTGGGATAAACATTCGGGGTAGATTTCGGTATGCAATGGTTTACAGTTCCCTTGTTAGACTCCAAGACTTAATAACCCCAACAATTACAGGACAACGATATAAATCATTAAATTCTTCGTTTTGAAGTGTCCTCCATTATCTGTTCTCGATCCTTAACCCATTCCCTTTAGGTTCAAATGCTCAACACTTTTCCCAGAAGCAGGATTTAGGTTAGCGTAAATTATATTGTTTATTTTCAGATATTCAAAACAAATAAAAGATAACGGTACTTGAGATCATAATAAGGTTTGAAGACCAGAACACATTCCTCTACTATTCACAGATGTTAACAAAAGATTACCCTGCCAAGAGATGTGCAGAATATTGCAAAATATGTAACAGCAGAGTTTAACGAGTGTACCTCGTCTTTTGAGTTGAACGCCATTTAACTGTCGGCGAGTCTATCTCGTCTTTTGAGGCGTATGGGTTGAGGAATGGAATATTCACCTAGGATACTTTTAAAAATACTTTTAGTTAGTTCTTCACTTAAAGTATGAGATCATGTTTCAAATTCATAGAATGTGTTCATAGGACAGATTTATATAAATAACTTCCATATTTTTTATATATATTTACAAATTACAGAAAAATTGTAGTATCTGCATTATCATCATCATCATCACTCCAGGGATTAGGCAATTGCCCGTTCCGATCATTATAATAAACAAATTCCATGGCGCGGTAGGCCTATAAGGTCCATGGTTTACTTGACGATTACTAGTATCACATCCACATGTGTTAATCACATAGGTAGACGATAATCCAGTCACTGTAGGGATGACATGTGGTCTACATGTCGGGCCCCTCAGCCGGTATATAGTTTTTTTTTTAACCTGGAGCCGATTTTTATTGTAGCTACCCAAATTCTTCACGATGTTGGGTGGACACCAAACCCATACTGGTTGAAATTCCATGAGGAAATGTCTTTCCCCGTGGAGACTCGAACCAGCGCAAGTCCCTTAGATCACTCGGCTACGACCGGGACAATAACTGATTTATAGCATTTTTTTTTTGTATTTTAAGCCTTCATGAAGGATCATCTGGACCTTGAAAGCAGATTTATCTCTTACATAGTTGAGCTATAAAATACTACATATCATATTTGACACAAAGATTACATCTGGTAGATAGATAGATCATCGGTTGATTATATGTCTTTGACATTGTCCGATTCCCTATGAGACCAATTTGTCGTTCCATCCAACTCTTCTCATTGTAAAGTTATCCTCATGTATAAAATATTCCCTGAGGTAGGAGGTTTTAGGTCTTCCTCTGCCTTGTATTCCCACAGGTTTCCATTCCAAAACACTTTTGGTAGCCGATCCTCTTCCATTCGCTGGACGCGTCCGTTTCATTTTAATTACTGAGTTTTAATATAATCTAAAATAGGGTCTTCAATCTTCATTTTCTCCCTTATAAATATCTGGTATACCATGTTTTGGAAACTGTAAGCTACATATAATCGCGTAAATTATAGACACAACCGGAATTTGGAGATGAAAGCAGATCATCACAGGTTGTTCACTACAAATTAAACATTAAATGGCACATAATGGAGTAGTGCGAGGCCACATTAACTGTTCACACACATGTGTACGTGAGAATATGCACTGGACGATAGTATGAATTTGTAATCACTTCAACAAAGTGCCGAAATTTCACGCTGCGAATAACAATACTTGTGCTTGATATTAGGATCACGTGATAGTCCAGATATATTAATTCATCATTTAAACAAAAGACGAATGTAAGTCGTTTGTGATACTGCTATAGACATTTATAAGGGTTATTTAATAAATGTTTAGGAAGCTCAAATACAACAATACCAACAGAAAATTGGGATAATATGTTTTTTTATTATATACAACTTTCCTCATTAGAGGATTGCCTCAAGGACAAGTGATACAGACAATTAATTTTCGAAATTGAATGAAATAAATTTTTGCAAATACATTAAAAAAATGTCTAATTGTAATTGAAGTATACATACTATAACGTAGAAAATTTGTAAAGATGGTTTCTTAAATTGAAATTGATCCTCTAATGGCAGCGATGGACAATTTTAAAAAAGAGGCACACTGTCCCAAATCTAAGAAATTACAACAAATTAGCTAAGAATCCTGGTATAGTACATCTTACCCCCGATCATCAATCCGGTGACATTTATACTTTGTAACAGGTATTTATATCTTTGTAATAGTTCAATTGTTGGCACATATATGGCTTTCTATTCACAGTCAAATTCGTCAAGGTTGGCCACTATGAGTCTCAAAACGGATTGTGGGATCTAATATCATACCAAGTTTCAGAAGATTTGGTCTAAATGTAATACATCTATACACGTCCTGTTGCTTTCCATTAGTGGCCACACAGCATGTTAACTTCCTCATCATAAAATGTTTAATGTTTAAATCAATTTAAAAATTGTTAAAATTAGAGAGTATTGGTCCAAGTAAACCCTATATTTGACACGTAAGACTCACATAGACCACATTTTCACAATTACCCGCTTCATAAATTACACTTAATTTTCTAGCATTTATTTGTCATTCACACTAATGGACAAACATCAACTTCCAGTTGATAGACTACGAATCAGGTTGTGAGAATGGCATTAATCATGATTTGAGGGAAATTAGATTATTGGGGGAATGATTGTAAATCATTAGCTCAGGATAGGGATGTATGGAGAGCTTATGACCGTGCGGCTATGAACCTACGGGATCGATAGTGTCAGTGAGTTAGTTATATTAGCAATTCCATTCCATAGTAATTATGCCCGAGGGCATTCATGCTATGCTTTGCAGCTTTACTAGGGAATTATATGTGTGGTAGCTTCCCGTTGCTTTCCACACCGGTGAAGAACGATTATTATAATGATAAGGGTGATAATGATGGCCGGATGATTTTCGGGGACCGTTGGCCTTAAGCTTCCTGACATTTGTCTTACAGGTGAGGAAAAACCCCCAGAAAAAAGAGTCTGTGTTCGACCGGGAATCGAACCCGGTCCCGCAGCGTGGACAAGGCAGCACGCTAACCTCGAGACGCCTCAACGGTGATCATATTAGCAATAATAATAATAATAATAATAATATATAGAATAATAATAATAATAATAATAAATAGAATAATAATAATAATAATAATATAATAATATAATAATAATAAATAATATCAAATAATAACATACTCTAATAATAATAGATAATATATATATATAATAATAATAATATAATAATAATAATAATATAATAATAATATTTCCTGATGAATTTCAAACTGTTAGCGCTTCTCTTGTATTTCACCATTTTTTTAATTATACATATTAAATGTACGATGTTATGCATCAACCAGCTAAGCGCCATTTTTTATTAATTGAGATTTTGATGTCATTTGTTGCACTGGCTTATGAAGTAAGTGTACGCACACTTTTAGCGCCAAATTTGTATATATAGCCTTATTATTATAGAAAAATTAAACGCCATCAGTCCTATCAGAGATATTTTTTTGTAATAAACGGTTTTGAAACCAGATCTTCATGAATGCTAATCTAATTTTTGCATCATATTGCTAAGCGCCAAATGTTCCCGCTCTTGGATTGTTGATGCATAACTCACAAACAAGGAAAATAGCTTACAATATCCAGCGTTCTTAGTTTTGGCTCTACAATAAATAGTGAGGACTGACATAAACTTCAAACGTATTTTTCTCGAAACTTACGTAATGGTGCATAGCCGGTTGATGCATAACGATGACCAATTGATTATTGCTAAAATACACCTTCTACAACTTTTTTGCAAAACTTAGTTTAATACAGAACCAACATCTTTACACATTCTGTGTTGCAGTGACTATTGGAACCAAAATGCTGACCTCATGTCTGCCTATACAACCAGAGATTTGGAAAGGTTGGAGAATGTGAAAACGAGATATCTAAAGAGGGCAATAGGAGCCAGCAAATATACACCAAGTAGGATGATCTACATGCTGGCCAGAGAAACCTTCTTCGTAGAAGACTTGAGACACAAGATGCTGCTACCTGCCAGAGAACCATACAACGAAGTAATGGAAAGAAGGAGACAGAAGGAAAGAGAAATCGACAGCAGCTTCTTTGCAACGGCCGCCATGGTAAATAGTGAATTGACCAGATACAACCAAACTCAAAGACATGCAATAGTAGGACTGGCGATTCATAGATTGCCATCACAGATGTGCAAAAACGTGAAAATATCATCAGCCAGATGAACAGTGTGTGTGCAAACTATGTGAATAAAAGTGTGAAATCTACCATTTTAACAAATGCGAAAAAAGGATGTGACGTTAAATGAACTCATAAAAGAAAGAACATAAACTACGCATATGCACATTCGAGTGCGCCTTTAATTATTATTATTATAGTCTTCCTATAGAAGGTGATCCTTCACATGTCATCAACACATGTGGATGTGAGACCCAACTGGCTGTTAGCGAAGGCTCTTCTAGAATTGTTGATCCATTGAGTTTTTTGGAATTAGTTGATATGCTACGGAATATATTCCCATCATAATGTCTTCTTAGTTGAAGCTACTCTGTCGTAATGTAAACAGAAGTTCACTACATGGGTCATACGGGGAATTCAAATGGAGAGACATTAGTGTCTGCTCCTGGATTGCCTGAGTAGCACAATCGGTTAATACATCAGCGCGTAAAACTGGACATATTGGGTTAGAATCCAGGTCAGGAGGATTTTTTTCCTTAGTTATACACAAAGTAGAAGTTTTGCAATTAAAGATATAGTAAATCTATATGTGCATTTATATAATTTTGAGAAAATTACACTTTTTCACAGCCTCTATAAATCAGACTTATTTATAAACTACTTAGAATGCTAATAAAATCGGCCTCCGGGCTCTAACACGTAGTTCACGGAATTATTTATAAAGTTTCGGTTGTAGATACGAAATACCTCTTCAGTACCTAATGCACATATGTTAGCAACATATGCTTTAAATACAGTTAGGATGGTAAAATGTAAACCACTCTCGAAGAGCGTGACTGGCAGAGCCTCTTATTCTTTCGAAAGAAGACGAAAATACTCCATTCAAAATAATGCAACAAGTTGTTCATAAGTAATTCCACGAGTGATTTCCAAATTATCGATAAATTCACGACTCACGAAGTCAGGAGTGAATTTATCTAGATAATTTGGAAATCAAGAATGGCATTTGTTAGGAATATTTAACTAATAAAATTAAGCTGTTTACTCACAAATCATTATTTAACTAATGTCATTTTAAAATATTTATATATTTAATGTGAACGGCGATGTTTGAAAACAAATGAGAAACGATTTTTATGCTTCATTTGTTCATCACTGCAACCAGATCATATCATGTATTGCCAAAGGATCGGAATATTGTAAGAATGCACCCAAGTGGAGATATTTATAACATTTTAGATTATAAATTATTTTCTGATGTCCTATGATGCAAATTTGAAAATTATATTTTTCTGGAACGTTATTCCCTGGTAAATAATATGTTTAAGTAAGTGCAAACAATGGTTTCTTTTTTTGTGGTATAATAAATTGCTACAAATGTTTTATAGTATCTCCCCCAAGCACCATGTGTTTACATTCGTGCACTATATTTATACAGTCTGGTAGCCACATGCAGTCACTGCAAAATAATTCTATAGCCTATTCAGAACGTTAAAAAGGAGGAGCTTGATTTTAAAGTGATAAAATTAAATTGAAAAAAAATCGAGGTGAAAAACGACTGTGATTAGTTGTAAATAAAAAAAATCAATGAAATGTTGATTGGCCATTGTACCCCAATTTGGGGCATGAATTAAATAGTCATATTAAATGAATTGAGTTTCATAACAAAGGGTTTTATTTAACTTATGTTAATGAAGTTTTAGAGAGTGACTTGTCAATAATGTCGAAAACACACGGCAAGGATCCCCCACTCTCTATATAGGCCTATCCTCTTCCGTGTACCGACCGCGGTAGGCTAGTGGTTATGTTCATTGCCTTTAGTTCCGAGCTACGCGGGTTCAAACCCGGCCGTGATCGATTGATTTTTAGGATGGAAAACCCCAAGGGCAAGTCCTCCTTGAGGGACCATCACAGAGCACCCGAATAGAGAGTAAACTGAGTACAGTGACATCTAAAAATTTTCGGTCGTTTACGATGAACTACAATGACAAAACTACAATGGTAGCGCTGTTTCGTAGTAACAGAATATGTAACTGAATAAAACAAATGCAAGGCACACTACTTGTTCGCTCGGGATTATGGGAAATTAGCCATTTTGTAAATTTAAAATTTTAACTGCTATCATTTTGTTCTATGTAGACGGTACTGCAAAAATGATATATTAGCGAAAGTTAAAAATCATTACTTAGATTTTATTTTACTTTAATTTGAAAGTAAATTCAAACTAGTTTACGTTTTTAATGTGAATCTATTTTCAAAGATAAACCTACTAGAAGTGATAAAATTCTAAGATTTGTTAGATTAGAAAGAGTGATGTCAGTGTACAGCCATTTCTAATAAACATTTTAAAAATTTGAGTGACTTTATAATGGATTTCAGATGAACGACATGGCTAAGATTCTTCAACAAATATTGTATAAAATATGTTTTGAGAATAAGGGGGTAGGTCAATTGTACATATTTATTAAAATAGCTCATAATGCACGTTTATAACTTTTAATAAACGGAAAATAAATTAACATGTATTATTTATTTCCATTCTTCCCTTCTGCTAAAATTAAAAAAAGAATCTTTAGGTCTGAGAGGCTGGGTACAAATAATTCCATAATTTAAGATTAATTAAAGTGTTATTTATTCCTATAAAAGTTCAATTCCACGATTATTCACCAGATGGTGGTGTATAATTATAATTCATAATTTACCACCAGACGGTGCTGAATTTCATATTAGTACCAGAAAAAAATCGAAAAAATTAAATGTCGTTAGTTCTTCTACACTAGCGCCGCATGTGGCATGTACGCGAAACTTCTCTTCTGGGTCCTCTGTGAGTGACTATAAGCCGTGGGTCCGAGCCAATGAGTTAGTTAGTTAGTTCGTCTGCATAAATTTAGGAAGAAAAAGCTTACCTTACACGTTAATATAAATCGCATTTCTTGGAATTCATATTGGCTAAAGAACTTAAAATCTATGGAGAAACCATATTTGAGCATGAGAAGGACAGAAAGTATTGCCTCTATGTTGTGAACTGTGTTGCAACCATTTCCCTTTGCAAGAGTGCATGGAGGAAGCAGATATGGCGCCATCAAATATGGCAGTTAAAAGGAAGATGGAATCCGAAAACAGTGTTTAAAAATACATTATGAAAATTTCGTGAATAGGACAAAAAATCTCCGGAACTCGTTGAAAAGTTAAAACTTCAGTGTTATTTTGTCTTATAGTAGGATTTCGCTTTTCATAAAAGCTTCTTTTTTTGAGGTTATGGTAAGTGGAGTTAAGAAATGGTACAAGAAAATGACTAAAATTAGAGCATTTCGCGTTATCGCGACTCGCGAATTTCACGGATGTCTAGTTATCTACCATTAATTAAATTGTTACTCGATCTTGTAGGTTTCAGGATTTAAGTGTTAACTCCCGTAAAGATTGATGAAACGTTTCGTGTGGAATAATCGAAAAACCATTTCTTCCGAAGCGAAATTTAAAAGCGTCTTTCCCACATATAGAAATATGTGACTGGTAAAATTTTTCAGATATGAAAAAATTATTATCAAGTGAAAGAATTCACCCCTCTGCGTTACGATTAGACTCGCAGCAGAAATATGTAATATTAAACTCTCTTAAAACAATGGATCAATGGCAATAATATTACATTTTATAGTACAAGCTTTGTATACTTGTATGATCTATAAAAAAATAAATTAGATGATAGACAATATTAAATAAATGGTTTGTATGTGGATATTAAAGAAAAGCTGAATTAAGGAAAGAGTGAGAATGCTGAGTTTGCAGTGAAAGAACTACTCTTGGGCAGAACACTATGTGTGTGTATGTGTGTGTGTGTGTGTATATATATATATATATATATATATATATATATACATGCATTAAAATACTCATATTCATTCCGTGAAATATTGCAAGATTATTTGTTTTTATAGTTTTCTATTTGCCAATGTTTAGAAGAGTCTATGAACTTGGAAAGACAACTACATGAGCAGTGAGTGAGTCAATATCAAATGCGGAATTTACACTAACTACATGACCCACAAAGCAGTAAAAGTAACTATTAACGCCATCTTTGCTGCATTACTAAAACTATTACAAGCATATCAACTAAATAAATTATTAATATATCCACCAGAGGGTTACAAGGCTGAAGGATAAATTTATTACTCATCCCATAAATAAAAACATTTTTTTAAAGCAGGGCGTCAAAAATATATCAATATATTCATGATTTTTGCCTTAAACAAAACAATGGCAAAGGTATCAGATTGACTATTCTGCGATAACATTTTTTTCTTAATTTGCCTTAGATTTTTTAAGAATCGACACATTATGGTTAATACTGAATTCCAGTCAATTTACTAATTTAAAATTAATTTCTACACGTTTTATAGTGACTAAATAACTCACTGCACTATCGAACCCGTTGGTTCATGGCCACGCCGACACAAGTTCTCAATACATCCCTATCCTGAGCTAATCTTTAGCAGTCATCCATGTATAATCTATTTCCCTCAAATTATGGTTAATGTTATTCTCCAATTTCATTCTTGGCCTGCCTGGGCGTTTTACCTCTGGTTTTTATACAAGGAGTTTCCGTGGCCATCTTTCATTCACCATTCGTGCTACATGTCCTGCCCATCGCAGTATTCGAGACTTAACTGTTCTTATTATACCTGGTTTCCCATAAAGAATACGTAGTTCCTGTTATGTTGTCTTCTCCATTCGCCTGTCCGTTTCTTTACATTTGGTCCAAACATTTTCCTGACAACTATATTCTCAACCATTATCTTCTCTCCTCCTTTAAATTGAGTGCCTATTTTTCTCATCCATATATTATAACTTAGTGAATAACATTTTCAGTGTAATGTTTTTTTTGAGAGAAGTTGAGGCGACAAGAGTCCCTGTAATGTATAATAGCATGCATTTCCAGAATTGAGCCTATGTTTAATTTATTTCTGTACCTCATTCCTGTTTGTAATTATTTTTCCTAGGTATTTCAATTTAGCCACGTTTTAAAAAAATCGCTCATTTGTCATTAACTGTCCACTTCCATTATGTAGTGTAAAAGGTAAAAGGTAAAGTGTTCCCACTATAGGCCTCAGGAGGCCCTTGGGGTAGTAGGAGGTTAAGGCTCCCACTTTTTATTGACAATCGGCACTTGATGTCAGCCGGGTTGTCAGCCCTGCGTGACGGCCGCCTTTACCCCAGAACAAGCGTCTGGTACGCATTTCAGTTAGAGGCTGAGTCGACCCCAGGGCCATAGTGCCGCCAGAAGGTTTGGGTCAGTTTAAAAATCCTGACCCACCGGGACTCGAACCCTCGACCTTCCGGCTTGTAGCGCAGTGCCTTAACCACTACGCTACGGCGTGCCCCAAGGTAAAGTGATCCCACTACAGGCCTCAGGAGGCCCTTGGGGTAGTAGGAAGTTAAGGCTCCCACTTTTTCTTGACAATCGGCACTTGATGTCAGCCGGGTTGTCAACCCTGCGTGACGGCCGCCTTTACCCCAGAACAAGCGTCTGGTACTCATTTCAGTTAGAGGCTGAGTCGACCCCATGGCCATAGTGCCGCCAGAAGGTTTGGGTCAGTTTGTGTACTAATTCTATGTGTGACCGTATATTTAGTTTTATTCATGTTTACTTTAAACCCCAATTTCTTAGTGTTGCTCACTACAACGTGTGCGCAGGCCCTTAGTGTCTCCTCACTATATCCTAGTAAATAGTGTGTCCATTCGTCCCGTTTTTCCTGGGACAGTCCTGTTTTTTGAAAAATGATCCGCTTCCCGAAAGATTTCTTGGGGACGATCAAATGTTCCGCTTTTGGGATGATGCTTTGTCCATAGATTAAAGGAATATATTAAATGTAATAATCCCTGGTTTTGTCAATGTATTTATGAATGGTGACTTTCATTTTGTTCTTTACTATGTAATTATAAATATGACCGTTAGAAAGCGCTAAAATAAACTCAGCCCCTTCATCCCTAAAAATCACCCTTTGTAGTGAAAAGCGTGAAATAAAGTCCCTATTTTGACGCTTAAATGGCTTATGCTGCATAAACCATAACAAATACACCAAATTAATGTACACAGAATTGAATATCTCAAAAAACTATACAAAAATATTCCATGCTGTGGCGGACTCAGGTTTAGAGAGAACCCAGCAGAAGTGTAAAAATTAGGGCGAGGAAAACTATGGAGAAGATATTTCAGTTTGTTAGCAGAATTTGGAAAAAAAGAAGCGGCTGTTACAAATGAATGGAAAGAATAGAGCAGCGCACTAATATGTGAGATAGAATATAAAACTCATGACAACTATAAGAGCATCTCATTACTTTCAACTTCCTAGAAAATTCTAATAAATATATTAATCAGCAGACCTGCTTTTTATATTGACGACATAATAGGTGAATATCAATATGGATTTAGAAGAAATAGGTCTACAATAGATCAGATTTCGATCACAAGACAGATTATAGAAAAAATGGGAATTTAATTGCATTGCATAACAACTGTGTATTAAAATATAATAATAAATATCTCAACGTCTATGATATTGCATTCTTCCCTCACATCCTAGTTCCTAACTCTGACAAGTCTTGTTTTGTTTACTATAGCTCTTAAAGTATTCACTTCTACTGTTCTCATGAGTTGTTTCGTTTGACTAGTATCTGCTCTTGTATCACGTACACATATTTTATAAACATTTACTTTACTTTTTGTGTTTAAATATTTGTTTTTCCATATAACATATCATAAGTATCCTGGTATTCTCGATTATTTAGAAACCTGACATCTTACTTCATCAATCAATCTACGAGAGCTAGAAATGTGTGTCCCAAGATATTTAAAACCCATAACTTGTATAATTTTCCCATTAATTTCTAATTTACATCTTATTGGGTTCTTAGATATATACATACATTAGTTCTATTTGTAGATATGACCTTATTAATTTTTTCTGCTGTTGTTACTAATCGATGAAGTAATCGCTGTAGTTCGTCCTCTGTTCTGACATCAGCTATGATATGATCGTGTGATGAAATTACGGTTGGAGAAAACTGAAAACTAGAAGCTAAATAATTTGAAATCGAAATGGCCTATCAAGTATGTAGAATAGCAGGGCCGGACACTGACATTTTCTTCGATTTTTTTCATTCATTTTGAGAATTTTCCTCATTATTTAGGGGTTTCTCCAACCAATCTTAGTAATTGGTACGAATTAAAAAAAAGTACATAAATGACAACGGACTTTATACTATCCGTTTGCAACAAACATTCACAAATTTCCCTTAATTAAAGTTCTCCATCGTTCTCTGTCTTCTGTGGTCTTCATCTGCTACACCAAATTTCCTCATTGAATTTTCAATGTTATTCTTCCAGGTTGTTCTTCGTCTTCCTTTTCTGCTCCTTCTTTCAATTTTCCATGCATAGACAGCCTTTGGTACTCTTCCATCCTGCATTCTTCTTACGTGCCCATAACATTTTAACCTTCTGTGTTCAATTTCATCCATTATACTTTTTTCTGTATTCAACCATTTTTTAATTTCTGTATTTCTAATTTTTTTTCCAGTCGAGATTTCCTGTCAGCTCTTCTCCAAAAATCCATTTCAACTGCAGTTATTCTGTTGACATGTTTTTGTGTCATTGTCCAAACTTCCGATCCATATAACATTATACTTTCTAGTATGGACCTATAAATTAGTTTTTACTCCATAGTATAGAGTTTAACATTCCTACGGTTTTTTCCTCCATTACTAATCCTTTTTGCTATTTCTTTATTTGATGTTCCATCTTTCTCTATAATTGATCCGAAATAACAGAAACTATCGCTCTTCTTTATCTTTATCCCATCAATGTATAATTCATCTGGGTCATTTATTAAATACTCTGTTTTGTTTCTAATATGTTGACATCTGATTCCACATATAATTTGAGTCTTCGATTTATATGACGTAATCGAGACAATTATTAGTGTAACAGGTGTCTCTGATATTTTTGGACATTAAACATACGTAGGTTTAAAATGAAGCAATTATTTTAACGTTAATGCATAAAACAGCTAACAGACAGTAACATCCGAACAAATCTCAATAAAAACAAACATTAACCAAGGAATCATAAGTCCAGTAACTGGCTTCACTTTTTTCAAACATAAACACATTAGTGAGAACGGTATTACATGTTACGTACAATGGTTATAATTAGTGATTCATGTGAGAATGATGAACCATAGTTGTAATGTTGGAAGCGGTGTTTGCAGCAGGTGTTACACGTTTCTATATGAATTAGACATCTGGAAGGCGAACTTCCGTAACATTCTGCAGTGAATTCCTCATTCATGGACATCGAAGGAAAATATATATCCCCATCTGGGAGACTCCATTATTGTGAGATAGTATACGCTTACAAATGTTTGTTTCATAAGTTTAACGTAGTTACTTTCTGATATAAAGCTAATAGCTCGCCGCATGCTGATAAATATATTTTTTCCACGTATTTTTTTAATTGGAGAATTCTTTAATTGCCACATTATTATATTATTATTATTATTATTATTATTATTATTATTATTATTATTATTATTATTATTATTATTATTATTAAAACATAGAATTGAATTGAGTAGCAAAATAATATCATCATTAAATTCCATATGGTGGAATAAGCATATTTGGAAAGACAACAAAAAATATATTGGTAAAACATTGGTGGAATCTGTTGCAATGTACGGAAGTGAGGTATGGACAATCAATAAGTACTACAAGAATAGACTAATAGCTCTAGAAATGGATTATTTACGAAGAAGTGCCAGAAAGTCTAAATTAGAACGTGGTCACAAATAAGGAAATTAGAAACATAATGGAAGCAGAAGAAAGCATAATTGAAAGAATGAGGAAGAAGGAATTAAAGTGGTTTAGGACATGTTTTAAGAATGGAAGATGAGCGATGGCCGAAGCAACTATATGAATGGCATCCGAACAGAAAGAAGAAAAGAGGAAGACCAAGGTTAACATGGAAGGAAAACATGAAGACAGTAATTGGCAAGCTAGAGGGCTAAGCATCGTAGATGCCAAAGACCGTAGGCTTTGGTAGGTTTGGCAAGGGAAGACGGCAGCAGCTGTAAAAACCCGAAGATAGAGAGATGATATTAATATATTATTATTATTATTATTATTATTATTATTAGCAGCAGCAAGATGTTCAAAATTAGAAGAAAAAAAAAAAAATAAATAAATAAAAAATACTGTCATACCAGAAAAAAATGAATATTAGATATCAATAGTAGCTTATATAAGATATAAGTAATTAAATAAATATGGGCATGTACGACGAATGCAAGTAGAAAGGTTACAAAAAAAAACATTGTAATTGTGTCCACCTGGAAGAAGAAGGAAAGGAAGACCTCGAAACTCGTGGATGCAAGAAATAAGAACTGGAATGAGAACACGAGGACAAGCAGGGCATGGAGTGGAGTGGATGAATAGAGACTAGTGGAGAATGAAAATAAAACTTTAGACACAGAAAGATGTATAAACATTAACATCTGTATAGAAATAAGTAAATAAGTTATTATTATTATTATTATATTTTGATTATAAAATGTATGAACATGACAGTTAAATTGCGGGTTTTAATCTCTTTTTAAACCATTATAATTTGTATAATATATGTGTATACACTTTATCTTTGTGGCAATCCTATAATGAGGAAAGTTTTATGTAATATATTTTTATCTACACTGTCAATAAGTATTTGTATATATTTGCTGGTTAATGTGAAAGAGAAGACTCTATGGTCTTAACTCTGCCATATTAAAGACTATTATTATTATTATTATTATTATTATTATTATTATTATTATTATTATTATTATTGTTATTATTATTATTATATTCCTCTTTAACTTGAGAGTCAATAATTTTAATTCACCTCTTAAGAAAGCAGCATTAATTAATTTTTTTCATCTAGAAACAAATCCATCTAATTTTTCCAAGTGTACTTTCATTTAATTTGTCCTATAACCGATTATAGTTTTCACAAAAACAGACCATTTCATGTCCCTTGTGTATTGTGGTAAAAATTAAGCCAATAGTTATTGTTGTAAAATGATAGAGAATTATATGGTACATAGATTTCCCCATAATAACCGAACATTTACAACTGAATGTTTGTTTAAATACTTCGATTATCTCGAATATTTTGTTCTTAAATATGCACACTTGTAATACAATTTTTGGACCTATTTTCAGCAGACTTTAAGTTAAATCTGTTTATATAAACCACCTATTACAGTGTCAAAACACTTCACTCTGCTGCTCTGAAGAATAGATATTGGGGAAGCAAGAGCCAAACTTTCTACTTTGCTATCATATTTTATTGTTATCACCTATTTGTTTTACTCATAATTAATGGACTATGACTTCTGTCAAGTCCCCTGCATTTGTATAAAAATGAAATGTAATTCTTCGTCAAAATCCCTATTTAAGTTTCATAACGAAGAACAGTTTTATAAATAATATTTGTCTGAATTTTGTTTGTGCTATTAATTATATAAAAACAACAAAAAACAACACACATAATAATAATAATAATAATAATAATAATAATTTTATTTATTTATATACATATTTTTAATATTTGCACATCTTTCCTGTGCCCAAAGTTTTTATTTTTCTTCTCCACTCGTCCTCTCTCCATCCAATCCATGTCTTACAGTCCTCTGCTCCTCATTCCATACTTATTTATTTTCCTGCTCCACGAGTTTTCGAGGTAATAATAATAATAATAATAATAATAATAATAATAATAATAATAATAATATTAATAATAATAATAATAATAATAATAATAATAATAATAACCTAAGGGAGATATTGAAGTTTTGAGGCCCCGAATGTACACAGAGAGAACACAGATTTTTTATGTTCTTTCCTCAAACATTCAATGCAAAATCTATGTTGGAATTTAATTATCAAGGACCCATTAAGAATATTCAATATTTTAATGCATCATTTTAAAAAATGAACCAGTTTTTATTCTACAAAATATAAACAACAAAATTTGTTATATCCAATGTGAGTTTAGATATTAAAAAGTCTACAAGTAAGAATGAAAATAGCAGTAAAACAACAACTACAGCAACAATAATACTTACTTACTTACTTACTCACTGGCACTATCGAACCCGTAGGTTCATGGCCGCACGGACATAAGCTCTCCATACATCCCTATCCTGAGCTAATGCTTTCCAATCATTCCCTGTATAGTCTACTTCCCTCAAATCATAGATAATGTTGTTCTCCCACCTCATTCTTGGTCTACCAACTGGGCGTTTTCCTTCTGGCTTTCCTACAAGAAGTTTCCATGCACGTCTTTCATTCCCCATACGCGCAACATGTCCTGCCCATCGCAGTCTACGGGACTTAACTGTTCTTATTATATCTGGGCTTCCTATAAAGACCATGTAGTTCATTGTTATGTAGTCTTCTCCATTCACCTGTCTGTTCATCTCTCTTTGGTCCAAAAATTTTCCTAAGAACTTTATTCTCAAATACTCGTAATCTCCTTTCCTCCCTTAAAGTAAGAGTCCATGTTTCGCACCCATATAATATAACTGGTAGAATAATAGTTTGTATATATTTTCAGCTTAACGTTTTTTGAAAGGAGTTGGGACATCAAAAGTCTCTGCAATGCATATAGCATGCATTTCCAGAATTGAGCCTATGTTTAATTTCTTTGTGCATCTCATTCCTATTTGTGATTATTGTTCCTAGGTATTTGAATTCAGCCAATTCCTCAAAATTTCCCTCATTTGTCGTTAGCTGTCCATTTCCATTATATAATGTATTTCTACGTGTGACCATATATTTAGTTTTACTGATATTTACTTCCAGTCCTAATTTCTTAGTGTTACTCAATAGTGTGTGCGTGTTGGCCTTCAGTATCTCTCCTCGCTATCAGCCAGTAGTACTACATCATCAGCATAAACTAACAGCTTATTAATACCATTCAGTTGTAAGCCTTCCTCATTCTCTAAAGATTTAATGGCATGCTCTAGTACAAAATTAAATAGTAGAGGAGATAGTGCATCTCCTTGCTTCAACCCATTTCTGGATTTCAAAAGTGTCTGAAAACTGTTTGCCTACACGCACCCTACTCGTTGAGCCATTTAGACACATTCGTATAAGTCTAACTAACTTTTTAGGAATTCCGAACTCCAGCAGGATACTATATAACTTCTCCCTCTTAATTGAATCATATGCTTTTTTGAAGTCTACATATAGTTGATGTACAGTACCATTATATTTCCCATTTCTTTTCTAAAATCTGTCTTATACTAAAAATCTGATCTGTTGTAGACCTGTTTCTTCTAAATGCGCATTGATGATCTCCTAGAATGTCATCAATATAGGGAGTAAGTCTGCTTACTAATATATTTGTTAGAATTTTGTACGAAGTTGAAAGTAATGAGATGCCCCTATAGTTGTTGCAATCAGTTTTATCTCCTTTCTTATAAATTGGTACGATAATTGATTCCTTCCATTCATCTGGAAGAGCTTCTTTTTCCCAAATCATACTAAGCAACCAGCGTATCTTGTCCATCAATTTTTCTCCCCCTGATTTTATCAGTTCTGCTGGGATCTCATCTGAACCTGATGCTTTATACATCTTCAATTTTTCATTGCCATTTCAACCTCTAATGCACTTGGCTCTGTGACTAGCATTTCTGCTGTCTGTAACTTATCCTCCCCAATGTCCTGTTCTGTATGTACATTTAATAGCTGATTAAAATAACTTTTCCATCTATTTAATATACTATTGGAATCTGCAATCATATCCCCATTTCATTCCGAATTATGTTTGTTCTAGCCTGAAACCCTTTCTTCTCTATACTAATTCCCTGATATAATTCTCTAATGTTCCTATTTTTTGCATTCATTTCAAGATCATTAATCTTCTCTCTCAAATATTCCCTCTTCTTACTCTTTAGTAACTTGGTGGTTTCCCGTCTAACCCTACCCAATTGCTCTAAATTTACCTCATTTGGCTCGTGTAACCATTTCAATTTTGCTAGCTTTCTCTTCTTTACAATGTCGGCACATTCCTCATCAAAACCATTTCTTGTTTTGCCTCTTTTTTAAACAACCAATGCTTTCTGATGCTGACAATTTAATAGTATCTCTTATAGCCTCCCATTCTTTTATTTATATCAGTTTCTTCTTCGTTTGCCACATTGTCATCTGAAGATTCCAATACTTCAAATCTATTAGCAATTTTGATTTGGTATACTTGCCGCATTTCATCATTTTTCAAGTTTTTTAATTCATATTTTACAGAATCATCTTTAGCGTTTGTTCCTCTCATAAGCGATAGCCGTTGTCTGATTTTCACCTTGACCAGATGATGATCTGAATTGGCAGTCTGTCCCTCTAACTGATCTAATATCAATGATGCTACTGTGCCAGCGTTTATCCACTAATACATGATCTATCTGGTTCCGAGTTTCTCCATCTGGGGACGTCCAGGTGTATTTATGAATATCCTTATGCTGAAATGTTGTGCTCTTAACAATGAGATTCTTTTGATGTGGCAAATTGACTAATCTAACCCCGTTGTCGTTACTATCTTCATGCAAGACTGAATTTGTCTATTGTTGGTTTGAATATATCTTCCCCCGCCCCACTTTTGCATTTAAATCTCCTAAGACAATTTTCATATGATATCGTGAAAGGCTATCAAATAAGCATTCTAATTCTTCATAGAACTCATCCTTGATCTTGTCATCTTTATCTTCTGTGGGGGCATGTACATTTACAATTATAAAATCATGTCGTTTACCCTTTAGAATTATGTATGGTACCTATCACTAACAAACTTAATATCTCGGATAGCGGATAGGATCCTCCTTCTGACTAAAAAACCTGTTCCAAATGCAGGTCTTTCTGCACCCCCATAGTATAATGCAGAGCTTCCTGATTCCTGACTACCTTCTCCTGGCCACCTAACTTCCTGTAAAGCGACTATATCCAAGGGCGATTTATCCAATTCCCGCGTTAATATCTCTAGTGCCCCGCTATTGTATAAAGTCCTAACATTCCATGTTCCTAGGAACATGTTCCCTGTGTTTGAGCCTTTGGCATGGTTCCCTGAAGTAGTCCCCCGCCCGGAGAACCGAATGGGGGACTATTTGACCTCCGGAAAATTTTACCCCAGTAGAACCCATGTCCGCATTTCTTGACGGTTGTATTTTTTACGGTGAAAGATCGTCAACTCTTTCGACCAAGGTACTTATGTCGTCTGGCTTATCACCTTCGAAAACCAGTCCGGGGATCCGGCATGGTAAACCTAATCGGCAGCACAGCAACAATAATATAATTAATAATCCATCCATAGTAATTCTGCCCGAAGGCAGGTCCTTCACTGCAATCATAGCATTTTCATGCTATGCTTGCAGATTTACTAGGGAATTGCAGGTGTGGTAGCTTCCCGTTGTTTTTCCACACCGGCGAAAGATGATGATGATGATAATGATGGTGATGATGGCCATATGATTTCGGGGACCGTTTGGGCCTTAAAGTTTTCCTGACATTTGTCTTACAGGCGAGGAAAAACCCCGATAAAAACCTCACCCAGAAAAATGTCCCCGACCGGGAATCGAACCCGGGCCCGCTGCGTGACAAGGCAGCACCATACCTCGAGACCATATCGGTGGACATATTAATATATATATATATATATATATATATATATATAATGCGGTTGGTAACCAATGTCAAGGAAAGTAAATACTATATATATATATGGTCAGATGTAGAAATACACAATTTAATAGGAATGGACATTTATCATCAGAAGATGAAATTTTGAATGTGCCACAATTTATACAAATGGAACGATAATTAAAAACAGAAATGAGGCGCAGAAAGAAATTAAATATGACTCAAATCTGGAAACACATACTATCATGAATTGCAGGAACTGTCAAATCGATAGTTTTCCGTATCGCTAAGTTATTTACATTCCCGATAAATTTAAACCGTCTTTGTATTTACCACTCAAGAAGGAGCAAGAAACGATAACAAAATTAATCTAAAACGATCGATTCCATAATTTTCGGGATCGACATGAACAGCGATACACCTGATGATGCATAATTTCAAGTTCATCCCCCATCTGCATAAAGGGTTAGAAGGATTGGAAAATCACGTGTTCAAAATGACTGAGATTAATGTCCAATCTTTGGTTTTTTTGGGTACGCACAGTTGATTCGTAACAATATAATTCTGGTAAATATATATACTTGTACAACACGAGGTAATCAGTTAGTAAATAATATAAATAAATTGGTCTCGGGGTAGCACCACTGCATTGTACACAGCGGGACCGTGTTCCATTCCGGGTTGGGACAAGTTTCCTGGTTGATTTTTTTTGGGTTTTTTTCCTCAAGTTGGATCCTTCATCACTCCTTGGGATACCTCGGGTACACGCCCATACTCCCGAAATCCCAACTTATTTTTCTCCCTTATCTACTGTGCGACCACTCCAAGTTCTCGGCTAAAACCAACACCCCGGGAGGTGTTGGAGTCATCATTCGGGTTGAATGATTGATCTACGTAGTACGTCAGGACGCTCGCCTCTGACAACCCCACAGTTGGTCCACAGACTCCTCGAGACTAGTCGGGAGGACTGCTTTGCTTGGAGCATCACAGATCCACCTGTTTCTTCTACCTCCAGGGATGCATCCTGCGAGTTTTTCCTCACCTGTAGAATGATAAGACAACCGTCAGGAAACTTTAAAACCCAAACAATCCTCAATTATCACCTGGCCATCATAATCATCATCATCATATCCGCCATGTTTACTACAAATGTGTGTGAAAAGTGTTTTTCGTCTTAATATTGTATTGTCTTGTAGGAGGCCGTGACATTGAGTGATCACTCATTCGGAGAGGCCTTCCATGCCCTTGTGTGGTCAAAAAACTATGTGTGTGACCCATAATTAAAATCCCTCTACCGACAGGTCGCGCCACTGTAACACCCGGGTAGCTGCGGCACGTACCTATAAGTTGAGAGGTTATGAAATGTTATTTATCAGTTCCGAGGAGTAAAAATTGATTGGAATGGTCACTGTCTAGCAGAAAAGAGTAGAGGGTACAAAATATTAGCGTTATATTAAATTGTATAAAGATCCGGAAGTTGCACACAGACGACTTAGATGGCATATTGTCCGTGATGTATACTTCCACAATCTCTGCAAAGTATCAATACAAGTCCACGCTCCACATATTAAGGAAGTTAGTGTGGACACGCGATAATACGTGTTAATAAAACATAATACATCACCTTATTAATATTACATTAATTTAACTAATTCTAAATTTCACGTTATCATACCGATCATTCCCTTACATACACTCTAATTCAACCCAGGAAGTTACTACGTACCTTATGGGCTATGCCAGTGTCCCCCTACGTACAGGCGGTAGATGTTGCCAAACTCATAATAACGGCATTTGTTTGTTTAGGGAGGTATGGAGGGGCAAGGTTACTTGAACTTTCTCCAACTCTATGTACTATACATTAAAAAAAACATAGTTTTTTCTTTTAGAGTATACAAACTAATTTTATAGTAAATATGAGAGTCGACACTTTCACACAGGATAGTACAGATCTGCACGAGCTCAGTGACAAGTGGCAACTGTTTTTTTTTTCCTTTAAGAGGGGGTGGCTTGGACGGTTACAACTTACAACTATGTACCTGCTGTGTTGCAATCTTCAGTTTTATATAAGGATTTCTCTCGAGAAAATACTGTTAAAATGGCAACCCAGTTCCCTATTCTAATCACACAGTAACTTGCTCGATGATCGTCTACCTCTGTGATTAACACATGTGGATGTGAGGCCAGCAGTCGGCTGGTAGGCCAAGGGCCTTTAGTCCTGTCGCGCTTGGAGTTTGGATACGTATTTATACAAGTAAGAATGTACGTAATATTATTTATATATGTAGTCTTTAATTGTATATTCTCCGTATTTTATATTTTTGTGAGAATTCAAACGCCTTAGCATATTTTATGTATATAATAATAATAATAATAATAATAATAATAATAATAATATTATATAAAAAATGTAATCATGCATTTAAGAAATCCGTAGCTTGAAAGATCCGAAAATATTACGTTTCTAAAGTGCACACTGTCACCGACTAACAGGAGATCGTAGAGAAGTTACTTGATTAGCGTGATGAAGTCCCTCAACCTTAATATCAATTTTTAACCGAATTTTTTATTCATAGAATACTACTCAGTTGTCTTAACGAGCCTGATGAGAATCCATTACCAGATATTATACAAAAATAAAAATATAATACATGGAATCAGGTGTAAATTTGCGGAAATTCATTATATATAAAACAATTTACCTTAGTAGCAATTTCGATAAAACGGTTTATCAATTTGGTTATGTTCCTTGCTTATTTTATCACTTTCACATGTATATCTGGTTTTAATTGGACATATTTGCATCCCAGATTGATTGCTGACTCCTTTAGTGGAATTGGACATAAGTATTGTTTTTATTTTATGTAGAAATAAAAGGTCAATTATATAGGCCTACCCGGTATCAAACCTGGGGCAACTAAAATGCTACTCAGACATGCCAACAGCTAAATAATAGAGTCGTTCGTAACTCAATATATATATATATATATATATATATATATATATACTACATATTATATTTCTTCGTAGGTAGCCTAGGCAACCTTTTAATTGGCAATGTATCATATATACAGGGCTATTCAAAAAGAAGGAACAGGCTTCAAACATTTATATCTTTCAAACTAGAAAATGTAGAAACACAATTTCAACGTTCCTGGAAACAGAAAAGTTTGAAGTTCCGATCACGGCTGCATTGGCGCTGTTGCTTGTCATGTTGATGTTGATTGTTTATATTAAAATGACGACACAACAGGACGATGGATTGGAAGAGGAGGAGCATAAGATCAACTTCATAGTCTGTGGCCTCCCAGGTCATCAGACCTAATCCCGTGTGATTTTTATCGTGTTGGCGGTGTTTTAATCCCCCCCCCTATGCCTGACAGCCTTGAAAATCTGCGACATCGAATTGTTAAAGCTGTGAATTCGATAACTAGTACCAGCTGATTCTTGTGTGGCAAGAAATGAGCCACCGTTTTGATATTTGTCGTGTGACACATGATGCTCATATTGAATGCATAAAATAGTGAAATTTGAACTTTTCTCTTTCAGGAACATTGTGATTGTGTTTCTATTGTTTGTAGTTTGGAAGAAATAAATGTTTGAAGTCTGTTCCTTCTTTCTGAATAGCCGTATATAGTATAGGATACATCAATTGGTTCGATTTATTAGGTACTAGCTAATACTCGGCGTGCGCTGCATAGAACTAAATAAGTGAAAATTAATGTGCTTTCATGTTTTAGTTGAATAAGTAAAAAGGACAATAATGACAAATTTATATTTTTAAATACCCGTGCAGATTACCCGGCGTTGCCCGGGAATCTACTTATCCCGATCTTCTTGACATAAATGAGGTGAAATACGAAAATTAACGTGTTTTATGTTTAGTTAAATGAATAAAAGGAAACATGTATATCGCTATTTTTAGATACCCCGGCTGTTTATCCGTGTTCTCCAGGAATCTACTCATTCCGATCTTCTTGGCATAAATGAGCTAAAAGACAAAAATATAATATACTTCTTACAATTAGTTGAATAAGTAGAATGATAAAAATTTTAAATGTATATCATAATTATTTTAAGATTCCCCGTGCTGATTACCCGATGTTGCCCGGGAATCTACTTATCTCGATCCTCTTGGCATAAATGAGCTAAAAGACAAAATTCGTTATTGTTAGTTATCCGTAAAAGAATACACGCCACGTGCTGCTATGCTTGCACAGGAACCTACGTACTTGTCTCGATCTTCTTGGCATCAATGAAAGACAAAAATGGTTATTGTGAGTTATCCGTAAGAGATAAACATATGCTGTTGCGGACTTTTTTGTAGAGCGTTTTGAGATAATTCAATTCTGTGTACATTAATGTTGTGTATTTGTTATGGTTTAGCGTCCAAATAGCTACTTTATTCACGTTTTCCACTACAAAGGACGATTTCTAAGGGTGTAGGAGTTGAGTATCACAACTCTCTTATAGCCTATGTTAATCCTGGGAATCTCCTGAACATTTTCCAAAAAGTCCTATCACAATCGATCAACGGTATGGCCGCGCACAGAGTACAAACAATCAAACATTCATTTTTATATATTAGATTATTATTGAAAAGAAAAAAACGAACGAGTAGTAATAACTTAAATGTATGTCGAATTATACAATAAACCTAATAATAACAATTATGCATGATTTTGTTTTCCGTACGGTCCGGCACATTTAAATAACTGACACGAGAAATTAGCGTTTTGCCAATTAAAGGCTAGTATGCGAATGTAGTATTTCCAATTTTCTTTACTCTAACGAAATTATTTATTTTGTTTCGTCTCTTCAGTTTAAGATAAAAACGAAATTGGGATCAAAAAATAAAAAAAGATAAAAACTCATCTCACATCCTCGATATACGGTTTGAAAGATATGCCAATGTGGCATTGTTTTAAACCAATTCACAATTAAAATTCTGCATTTTTTCAAGAAAATAAACATTTACGATTTTAGGTTATATTGAGCAGAACACGAATACCACGTCAAACCTTAAATTACCAGCCACCAGGCAAGAGATCATTGGGCAGACCCTTCAAACGTTGGATTGAGACCGTAACAGACCACTCTATGACATGAAGGAAGAAGAAGAAGAAGAAGATTTTATTCATCCAAGAATTACAGTTAAATAATAATTTAACTTTTGTTATGACGTCTATAGATTATTTAATTAGAATTTATTTTTTCTATTTAAGAATAATTGTAGCATTTTTGGTAAAGATACCTATATGTTCTGTTCATTTATGATTTAAATCCGCGCTATATATCATTTCCCATCTGCAAACTTATTTTGAAAAGCCATTATAAACTTATTTTATTACTATAGACTATTTAACTCATGCCCCAAATGGGAGTCAAAGACCAATCACGTTACAATGTTTTTTTTATTTACAACCGATCACAGTCGTGTTTCGCCTAGAATTTACCAACTAAAGTTTATCATAATAAAGAAAGCACCTCCTTTTTAACATTCTGAATAGGTCATAGCATTATTTTGCAGTGACTGACTCAATAAGAAATACGGCTACCAGATTGTATATATAGTGCATGAATGTCAACACATATCGCATGCGAGAGTTACTATAAAAACATTTGTAGCAATTGATTATACCACCAAAAAAAGAAACCACTGTTTGCACTTTCTTAAATGTATTTTTTCCCAGAAAAATATAATTGTCATATTTACATCAGAGGACATCAGAAATGAATTAATATAGTTTGATGTGTTTCATTTTTTCTCCACTAGAGTGCATTCTTACAATATTGCGTTCCTTTGGCAATAAATAATATGATCTGGTTGCAGTGACGAACAAAAGAAGCAAATGAAGCATACCGATCGTTTCTCATTTGTTTTAAAACATCGCCGTTTACATTAAATATTTAAATATTTTAAAATAACTATATTTAAATAATGATTTGTGAGTAAACAGCTTAATTTTATTTGTTAAATAGTCCTAACAAATAACACTCTTGATTTCCATATTCTCTAGATAAATTCACTCCTCACTTCGTGAGTCGTGAATTTGTGGATAATTTGGAAATTACTCGTGGCATTACTTATGACTATTTAACTCACGCCCCAAATGGGAGTCAATGACCAATCACGTTTCAGTGATTTCTGTTTTACAACCAATCAGAGTCGTGTATCACGAAATATTTATCAGTGTTAAATTTACCATATTAAAGAAAGCTCCTACTTTTTAATATTATGAACAGGTCTGACCATTATTTTGCAGTGACTGAGCCTGCAAGAAATACAGCTACCAGATTGTATATATAGTGCATAGATGTCAACACACAGCGCTTGCAGGAGATAATATAAAAACATTTGTAGCAATTTATTATACCACCAAAAAAAGAAACCACTGTTTGCACTTTCTTAAATGTATTTTTCCCAGGTAATAATCCAGAAAAATATAATTGTCATATTTACATCATACGACATCAGAAATGAATTAATATACAGTTTGATGAGTTTCATTTTTTTCTCCACTAGAGATCATTCTTACAATATTGCGTTCTTTTGGCAATAAATAGTATGATCTGGTTGCAGTGATAAACAAAAGAAGCACATGAAGCGTACCTATCGTTTCTCATTTGTTTTCAAACATCGCCGTTTACATTAAATATATAAATATTTTAAAATAACTGTATTTAAATAATGATTTGTGAGTAAACAGCTTAATTTTACTCGTTAAATAGTCCTAACAATTGCCACGAGTGATTTCCAAATCCTCTAGATAAATTCACTCCTCACTTCGTTAGTCGTGAATTTATCGATAATTTGGAAATCACTCGTGGCATTACTTATGATAAATGTCAAGTTCGTTCGGTTTTGCGTTTTTCAATTTTATGAGATACCAAAGAAAAATATGATGTATTAAATCCCATAACAGATGTGGTATTACGAAACAACAAAAAGTGAGATGACGTTAGTTACATGTATATATCATATACAGTAACATAATACAGAAACTGTACTTATGTCATTAACATGTACACTTTTCTTGTTAAAATGATGGAATGTTATATTTAATTAAATTCACTACTTGACAGCATTTTTTCCCTTCAAATATCACGCAAGCATGTAATTTACATTACGTTTAACAAGTCTATTTTTAAAATATTAACATGCATTTACAGTTGAATAATTCAAAGAAAAATGTAAGAAAAAAACAAGGTCTAGTTACAAGAATAAAACATAAGAATAAAACAAAATTTCAGAGGTTGCTCAAGAGATGTCGATCGTATATTTTGATGTAGGGAACCGATGTTTTGAACACTTTATTATAAAATAAATCTGTGGTCGCAGAGAATACATCGTTATGAAGAAAAATGGTCAAAATTAGATCATTGCACCGTGATCATCTCCCAAGTCTTCACCGTATTGTAAAGTTAGTAGCGAAAGGCTCTATACTTTCCGAGATGCGAGTTTTTTTTCCCCCTATCTCGTAAAATAGTGCACATTGTCATTTTAAAATAAATGTGCTTCCCTAAAAAGGTACATTTTACAACTAACTCTCTGCTCTATCGAACCCATAGATTCATGGTCGCGCGGACATAAGCTCTCCATACATCCCTATCCTGAAAATGTTTCCAATCATCCCCCGATAATCTACTTCCCTCAAATCATGGCTAATGTTAATATCTCACCTCACTCTTGATATACCAACTGGGCATTTTCCCTCTGGTTTTCCTAAAAGAAGCTACCATGCATCTCTTTCATTCCCCATTCGTGCTACATATCCTGCCCATCTCAGTCTTACTTACTTACTCACTGGCAACATCGAACCCATAAGTTAGTGGCCGCGCTGACATAAGATCTCCATACATCCCTATCCTGATCTAATGCTTTCCAATCATTCCCTGTATAATCTGCTTCCCTCAAATCATAGTTAATGTTATTCTCCCACCTCATTCTTGGTCTACTAACTGGGTGTTTTCCTTCTGGTTTTCCTACAAAAAGCTTCCATGTATATCTTCCATTCCCCATACGTGCCACATGTCCTGCCCATCGCAGTCCACAAGGCTTAACTGTTCTTATTATATTTGGCTTCCTATAAAGACCATGTAGTTCATTGTTATGAAGTCTTCTCCATTCACCTGTCCTTTGGCATGGGTCACCCGAAGTAGTCCCCGCCCGAAGAACCGAATGGGGGACTATTTGACCTCCGGAAAATTTTACCCCAGTGGAACCCATGTCCGCATTTGTTGACGGTTGTATTTTTACGGTGAAAGATCGTCACTCTTTCGACCAAGGTACTTTTTTCGTCTGGCTTATCACCTTCGACCAGTTCGGCATGGGTAACCTTATCGGCAGCAATGCTACTGCTGGCATAGCTCTCGGGATCATTTACGCTTGCAAGCCACTCCACCACAAGGTAAAGATGTCATGCAGGGTCCCATCGCAGTCTACGAGACTTAATTGTTGTTATTATTACATCTGGCTTCCTATAAGGACCATTTTATACTTATTTCATTCCCTTGACCACAGAATTTGATTTTCATATCCATCCATCCGTAGCAATTCTGCCCGAAGGCAGGGCCTTCACTGCAATCATAGCATTTTCATGCTATGCTTGCAGCTTTACTAGGGAATTGTGTAGGTGTGGTAGCTTCCCGTTGCTTTCCACACCTGTGAAGAATGATGGTGATGATGATAATGATAAGAATGATAATGATGAAGATGATGGCCATATGATTTCGGAGACCGTTTGGGCCTTAAAGTTTTCCTGACATTTGTCTTACAGGTGAGGAAAATCCCGATAAAAACCTCACCCAGAAAAACTCGAGACCACAGCGGTGGACGATTTTCATATAATAAACAATATATATATATATATATATATATATATATATATATATATATACTAGCTGGCCCGGCGAACGTCGTATCGCCTTTAAATATTTTTACGTTAATTTTTTTCCGTTGTTTTAATAGTTATCTGCTATTCGGGGCGGAAACAAATCCAACAAATCAAAGATCATAAAAATCGGTCCAGCCGTTCTTCAGTTATAAATAGTGTAACTAATCCGACTTTGTTATATATATATATATATATATATATATATATAGAAGTCCCGGCCACGCGTTGCTGTGGCTAAGGTATACGTTAAATTATGTTGTAGTAAACTAAGTGAGAAATCTAATTCAGAAAGTTTTTGTTTTACACAATTTTTTTAGTTCTGGTACGTTAACAACACCCGGTATAAATATGGGTGGTGGTTTATGTGGAAGTGGTTTTGTTGATTGAGATGAATTTATGTTGTCTGCATTCTCAGTATCATCCATAAGTGTATCATAAGGATTATATACATATATTGATGGAATATTTTGAGGAGGCTTGCTGATTTCATTATACTTTCGTTTTTTTCTACGAACTTGTTGGCAGTTTTGATTCTCATCATCATCAAGAAGTCTCTGTATAGTAATATCATCTTGTGATATATTATTGTCAGTAAAAACCCGACGATTTTCCCGCTCCCCTGCTCCCTGGATGAATGATTCAATACGTGAACTTATGTCAAAACGAGACAAAGCATACCGAACATACAGACGACATAAAAATGACGAGAACTGGCAACTGTACAAACAACTTAGAAACACAACTACACAAACTATACGTAATGCCAAACTACGACACGCCCACAGTATAATCGGACCTGAAATAAGTGCACGGGACACTTGGCGAAATCTCCGTGCAATGGGACTTAGACAGTTGAATCCCTCAACTGACTCTATAGACATTTCTGTAGATGACTTAAATGAACATTTTACCTCAATACCCATGACACCTCCAGACAACAAGACTAAAATAGACATTCTTAAAGACTTATCCCCATCCCCACATATAGGAAGAGATAAATTTTACTTTTACGACATTTCGCCTATAGACGTTAAAAAAGCACTCAAGCGGATTAAATCCAATGCGCAAGGAACAGATAACATCAGCATTTTAATGCTAAATAAAATCATTGACATTATACTACCCACAGTGACTCATATTTTCAATGCTTCCCTTATAACTTCTATCTTCCCTATTGTATGGAAACAGTCTAGAGTTCGGCCTATACCAAAAATAAGTACACCTACTAACTGTAATGACTTCCGACCGATTAGCATCCTTCCGACATTATCTAAAGCCCTGGAATATATTGTACATAAGCAAATGACTGATTATCTCCAAGAAAATCACCTCCTTGATCCTTATCAATCCGGCTTTAGATCTGGTCATAGCACAACCACAGCTTTGCTAAAAATTACCGAAGATATTCGTGAAGCCGTGGACAGACGTCAATTGACTCCTTTAACTTACTTGACTTCAGCAAAGCTTTTGACACAGTAGACCACGACTTACATATGATAAAGCTCAAGCACCTACATTTGTCTGACAGCGCTGTATCCTGGTTCGACTCATACCTGCACGGTCGTCAACAATATGTTTCATTAAACTCTAGATCTTCGTCTTGGCGTAACGTGCCGGCTGGAGTCCCCCAGGGCAGTGTTCTCGGACCTCTTCTATTCTCAATCTACATAAATGATTTGCCAACTGTACTAAAGCACTGCCGTTATCACCTCTATGCTGATGATCTCCAAATTTACGTACATTCACCTCCTCATTCTCTCTATAACAGCTTGATGAAAATGAATGACGATCTCATATCCATCTTTAACTGGTCTTCAAGTATCGGTCTAAATCTAAATCCTAACAAGTCACAAGTATTCTAATGGGACAACAAAGACTGCTTACAACCTTTGACATATCTACACTTCCAAACATTACTATAAATAATAAAATTATCCCTTATTCTTCTTCAGTAATAGATCTTGGACTACATCTAGACGCAAATTTAACCTGGCAAACACAAGTGAAACACATATGTAAAAAGACTTTCTCCATCTTACATTATCTTAGACGTTTAAAGAATTTTCTCCCAGTTTCGTTAAAACAAATCCTAGTGCAGAATCTTGTGTTACCACACTTCGATTATTGTGACATTATATATAATGATCTAAACTATGCCTTGTCGCAGAGACTGCAGCGTGTTCATAATGCTTGCATTCGATTCATTTTCAATATCCGCCGTTATGACCATATTTCCGAACACTTTAATAACCTCTCTTGGCTCCGTCTTACTGACAGACGTAAATTGCACTCTCTTTCGCTACTTTTCAAGCTTCTGAATTCCTACATTCCTACTTACCTGGCGTCCAGATTTGAGAACTTATCCTCCTACCACAATATTGACACTAGGTCACAAGATAGCAGTCTGCTAACAATTCCTCTTCATAGCACTTCCTCCTATTCTACTTCCTTCACAGTAGCCTCTGCCCGCTCCTGGAATCTCCTTCCTCAAGATATCAGGGGTTGCCGCACACTTGGCACCTTTAAGTCACGCTTATACAGTTACCTGTTGTCTAATAATTAATTTTTCTCTATTTATTTAATTTTATGCAATGTCATTAATCTTTTCCTCGTTTTTTTATATATCTTGTACATATTATATATTTAATTCGTTAAATTTAGAGTAAATCAAAATACATTATAAATATTAATTGTATTGTACTCATAACTTGTAATCGTTTATATATATATTGTAATTTAGATTAAGACTTTTCTTTTGTATTTTTTTAAACCTAGTTGAGTGGTAGACAAGGCCTTAAGGCCTTAACTCTGCCAGGTAAAATAAAGCTATTATTATTATTATTATTATTATTATTATTATTATTATTATCTTGTTTTTCATTTAATTGAGGCATGGAGATTGTTTCTGTAATATTAAGCATATTATTATAATTAACAGACTTACTTACAGTTCTGTTATTCCGTTCCTTAGGACCTTCATATGTTTTAAAATTGACATTCTTCTTAAATGTAAGATTTATGTCACATAGGCCTATACCAATTTGCGGAAATTCACTTGATATCTTATCATTCGTGGTCTCTAGAACTGATTCGCCATATTGTTCAATGTCCCTTCTCGGTCCAGTTAAATTTAAATTAAGTTGCTGTCTTTCAGCCAGATTACTTAAAACTAATACTTACACACGAAATTGATATTATTATGAATATATTGAAAATAAAATAAACACTGAACACACTTAAATTATGAAATAATCAATATTTGTAATTCAATTGAAATTCGCGGTTGCAACAAAAAGCACAGCCACCTGGTTAAATAATAAACCAATTACCTTACACCGTCATCTGTTAGAATCGTATGGAACTCACAGATAATTTATAACTCTTTGTTAAATAATGAACAAATAATTTGCAATAAAAAATAATGCGACTATAAATTTAGTTATAAACAACCACGTAGGTCTCAAGTTGGATCAAACTGCACACAGTGTGCAAAATGTTATTAAAATCGGTTCAGTAGTTTAGGATTCCATCGCGGACAAACAACGTGACACGTAATTTTTATATATTATATTTTTATATATTATATTATATATATATATTTTTTTTGGCTGTAGAGTCATGAAATAGGGCGAAGGAATGGAATTTCAGTTATATTTCCTTTAGAGATTTTTATTATCTGAACGTTTTATATATTTTTGTGTGATAGTGCGTTGTGTTGTACTTACAGCAAATGGCGAACTTCCTACATTTCGGAGTTGCCAACCTAAATAACTATATTGTAATAAAATAACTATACTATAATATTACATATTACAAAACGCGTGTGGGAAGTAAAACCACTGCCCTCTATGTATACTACATACAATGAATATACAAAAAATATCCAAACGATAGTGTTAATATACATTATACGAAACAAAAACTGCATTTTAAATGAACTGAAGTTTATTTGAAACAATATAAAACAATAAATACATACTTGCTGCCATTTTATCAAGAATATTGGTCTCACGGTCTCCTGTAGTTTCAACTAATAAACATGCCCACACTGTTAACGTTAGTCAATGAATGCAAATATTTCCAACAAAGATCTTATTATTTTACTATTATTTAATATTTTGAAAACACAATCGCGCAAAAAAAATGTACAACGCACGTTTGTGGAGTGTTTTTTACAGAATCTCTGAAATAAAAAACCTCGTTATCGCTCGGTTTTTAAACATTTTTCTCGATTCTGTAAAAACCACTTCCCAACCTCGCATCTTAATAGGTTATACTATTACACCATCTTGTTCAGTATCTCGTGTATATTGTATTATACATTTTCCACTACTAGTTCCATAACTCACACTGCTTAGTTTGGTTTAAATACCACCTGATATATTGATTTTCTCAGTAGATTTTGTAATATTACATTTCCTATGTCTTACAGATAGAGATCGTGAGCGACGCAATTAAGTCCAATTCGAGACAATTGCTAAATTGTAGCTATGTAAATATATATTTCATCTTCGAACATTCCTTTAATTTGGATATTTGACTTACTTATTACAAGTTCTGTTCTGTCGGAGTAGAATTAGGGAAGCATGTCCAAGTCAGGAAATTAACGATGTAACACTGAGCTGTATATCCACATGTGCGCGGTATCCGTAACAACAAAATACTTGTCAAACTCAGCGGAACTCGCTCACCTGTTATCCGCAACACAAATTTACGGCTCAACAAACTCATCACAAGAAGCTGCAACTACTGACATACACTCAGTTCGATGGATACACTCGTCGGAATCGCATTCAACCCACATTGTCTTATTTCATTCACGTCAGTGGCTGACAAAGTAACTTAATTCATTGTCAGCAGTTTGTATAAGCAAACCAGTATCTGCGCAGGGAAGTAGAATAGACTGCTATTAAAAATAATTAGAATTTTTAGACTTTTACTTTCAAGATACGTGTGTCTATCTTCAGTGTAAATAACAGTTATGTCAGTTATTGGAATTAACATCGTGTAACAATAAAGCTAGAATAATTGCAGCAAAGTAATTTTAAATATACTTATTTTGTCTTCCCTTAAGAAACAGGAACTCAGTTTTCTTCAAACGTGTCAGCAAACTTATAGACTTTTTCGTTTCAGTGAAATAACTTCCAACTTAACTATTAAAAAAAACTTAAAGTTTTTAATTAATTAGATATAGTGGGCCTATATATTTAAGTTATATTATAGATTTCTTTTGTTTATAGGAGAGGAAAATAGTGCAATAATTTGTAATTAAATAATTAAAAAAACCTTATTCAACAAAGAACTGGAAATAAAAATGAATTTTTAAGGGCTTGTTGAGTGAAGACAGAATTTAATATACAACTGATATGTAATTGTTTTGAAATAATCGTGATGTTTAAGAGAGTAGCGAAAGAGAGAGAAAGAGAGAACTTAAAAAACCACAAACCGTAAATACGAACATCGGTATCAATAACGGAATTAAAAGTGTTTTCTGAAATTTAATTTCGTCTCATTACGCTGCATATTTGAGGTGGAAAAAAAATTAAAAATGGTCAGTGATCTCTAAGTATTTTATGATCATGCTACTTGCGTGAGAAAGGTAAAAACTGTGGTATGTTGTAGTTCGCCAAGTGCGGACTGACGAGTTCTGAAAGAACCAGTTAGAAACCGGGTTCATATTGTCGGAGTAAATCTCTTTCTACTTCAATCTTGTCTTCCGCTGTTACCACTACACACGCATGAAAACAATGATTCCGCACACGTTCTTCCTTCTGTTATATGTTATTGTTTTGGTGCATAATGTAAATGTGTCTGTGAGTCATGAAATTAATATGGAAACTGCATCAATCGGACGACGAGTAATTTCAAGGTCATATTTTGGAAACTGGAGCAGAAAGACAATCTAGATCAGCGACAAGACTTCCAGTGACAGCAAGTGAAGCGTTAAGACATTATAATATCGATACAAGAGATGATGCCAAAGTTGTCGTGCAACCAGATGGAAGCCCATTCTCTTTATGGATGAATATTCTATCTTCTTCTAGGAAAATAATCAGTGATTGTGGTAAAAGCTCAGAAACAGGAGTATTAAGGAGATCGCGATTAGTCACGTGTGTTAAAAATTCAGTGATGCAAAGAGTAGTTCCAATGTTGCAAATCAATGGATCAAAAATATCTGCTTTAAATGGAGTTCTGGAGATTGAAAGAACGGACGGGGCTAATTTTACCTTGGAGAGTGGTACGAGAATCGGAAAAAGCAGAAGGGACGGAGACAATGTGGACGAAGAACCAGAAGTAACGTTAGATGAAATAGAAAATACAGAGCCTCAAGAATTAATGGCAGATTTTGAAAATTTTTCAAAAAAGTTAACATTTAGGGTAAAGGTACTGCCTGGACTCATACTTAAGATGGGCAGAAATAGTGGTGGTTTTAATTTTGGTATGGAACTGGACCAGAAGGACTTCGAAGATTTACAGGTGAGTAACATTTAAAATTATTTATATAACTACGAAAAAATATAATTTATTTTATTTGCATCATAAATACAGCTTATTTAAAATTATTTTAAAATGTTACTTTTTTTAAAACCTGTGAAAATTTGTCTTAGAAAATTGAACTTTAAAAATCGATTGTAAAAATTTCACTTTAGAAACCTCCCTTGAATACTATAATTTTATCCTACAGGAAAAGTATAAAATTAAATGTATTTTATTAATTAAATACAAATAAATTATTTAATTAATAAATATAGATTTCCATCAAGTAAACACCAACTCAATTGATTAAATGTATTTTAATATTCATTATCTATATTACATAACAATCTAGCAACAATTTTAGTTTCTTTTAAATTTAAATTCAATTTACATTCTTAATTTTACATATGTGTATAAAAAATGGATGCAAATTTAGAGTTTTTTTGGAATTATTTCTGACCTTGTTTTAAATTATTTTTAGAGCATGGATATTTTTTTATTTAAATTTATTGAAGCCTAGAGCTTTGCTAAGTTACCTACAATGATAGTAGATGCACTTAGGAAGCAAAGATAATTAATTAAATTATGCTTTAATTATATTAATTACCTTATCATACGTTAGCATAACATTGTTTTCTTAGCATAAAATGATAATAGTAAATATTAAGAGTAATATAGTTATATATATTATCACTCAATTATTATCACCAAGAAGAATCTGCTTATTAATTGGTATAACATTGATACAATTTGAAATAAAAAAAATAAAATCTCATATGTGATAAAATTATTTTTAAATGTACTTTACTGAAACAATAACAAATACTTGACTTCTCAATTTAAGTTTTGTTATATAATTTTAATCGTTGTTTTGGAAAGAATACTCCACTTTATTGAAAATTTTGTTTAAATTAGTCATAATTAATAACATCCAAAAATTACATTTCTTTGTTTTGTGTTGATAAAGAAATGTATTTTGAATCAAATGTTCAAGTTCTTTAGAACAGTCATTAAGATATCGTTGACAATCAGACCACCAACGCACGCTTTATTAGAGAATGTATTACGATGTATTCTCCACTGAATTTATTAGTTAAGATGACGTCAGAAGTTTCTCTAAATTTCACGTATGTTAACTTTACTGTAAACAAGGCCAAATCAACCGGAAATGAAAATTTCGCATATTGGCCTTATTTAAAATGTAGGCATATACATTTTCTTATATTCATCATCATCATAGTACATTCACGAATTTAGGCCATTTGTTTGACCTGTTTCGGCCTCAAGAGAAACACCACCCAGAAGTCTTTTGAGTGGACGTCCTGGTCTTCTTCTTCCTGCAGGTTGATATCTTAACATTTGTTTGGGTATTCTGTGATCTTCCATTCGATGAACATGTTGCATCCATCTTGACTTATAGTCAGAAATTTTGTTTTCTAAAGATTCCATGTGTAATTCTTCTAAGATGTCTTCATTTTTTTGTGATCTAGTAGTGTGTATCCTGCAGTCCTCCGAAGATATCTCATTTCAGCAGATCTAAGTCTCTGTATATCCTTCTGTTTCAACGTCCATACTTCGCTACCATACAAAAGAGTTGGAAGAGCCAGTGTTTTATACACTTTCAGTCTTGAATGCTTTTGGACTAACTGTGGCTTGAAGATAGAATTTATTAACCCTAAAATTCTTAAAAATTTAGATATTTTTGCATTTACATCCTTTTCTTCTTCATATGAGATATTGCATCCTAGATATGTAAAATTATTCACCTGCTCCAAAATTTTATTGTCCAGTACAATTTTACTTCTGACAGGATCTACACCTTGAAATGCCATAATTTTTTTTTTTTCTGTAGATATCTTTAATCCATATTCTTCTGTAATTTTGTTAAGTTCATACAATTTTCTTATATTATGTAATAAAAATAAAGATCAAATTACAACTCAATTTTTTCAATTCCGTTTTTCTTTAACGATAATTAGATATATCAGACCATAATGCGTCAAGATTATATTGGTATAGGGTTCTGTATATTTATTCCAGTGGTGTGTACTCCTTTACTTTGTAAACCATCGATTTACATATTTAATGTAACACACATGTATCCATTTGTGTATCATCATCATCATCATAGTGCATTCACGAATTTAGGCCATTTGTTGACCTGTTTCGGCCTCAAGAGAAACACCATCCAGAAGTCTTTTGAGTGGACGTCCTGGTCTTCTTCTTCCTGCAGGTTGATATCTTAACATTAGTTTGGGTATTCTGTGATCTTCCATTCGATGAACATGTTGTATCCATCTTGACTTATAATCAGAAATTTTGTTTTCTAAAGATTCCATGTGTAATTCTTCTAAGATGTCTTCATTTTTTTGTGATCTAGTAGTGTGTATCCTGCAGTCCTCCGAAGATATCTCATTTCAGCAGATCTAAGTCTCTGTATATCCTTCTGTTTCAACGTCCATACTTCGCTACCATACAAAAGAGTTGGAAGAGCCAGTGTTTTATACACTTTCAGTCTTGAATGCTTTTGGACTAACTGTTGTGTATGTAGTAATTAAACATTTGAATGACTAACTTATGAATTGGATGGCGTTATGCAACAACCTCTTGTAGGGAAACCAGAGGGAAAACGCCCAGTTGGTAGACCAAGAATGAGGTGCGAGAATAACATTAACTATGATTTGAGGGAAGTAGATTATACAGGGGATGACTGGAAAACATTAGCTCAGGATAGGGATGTATGCAGAGCTTATGACCGCGCGGCCATGAACGTCCGGGTTCGATAGTGCCAGTGAGTTAGTTAATAATGCTACAACCGGATACGCGTCGTTATGTAAGTTTCGAGACAATTCCTTTTACAGTTTTTTTTTTACATTTTAAACTCTAGCAAGAGCTATTTAATTATTTCTGACTTGATAATCATTTAGGCCTATATGATAATATTGTATATATTGATTCGTACTGTATGAGTAAAAACAATTTATACTGTGTTTATTTCAACGGTCAATATTCCAATATTGTACTTAGACGTAATGAGAATGATGTCAAAATCGTTCTGCATTAATCAGTTAAGCGCCGCAAGGAGGCGTTTACACTGTTAATGAGTATTAGTATGGGATATTTTATTATGTATCAATAATTCAAGTGACAAGATAATGCGTATACACTGTTGATGTAAAATACAGTATCATAACAATAGTAATGTTTGTTTGCAAAATACACTTATTATTGATGTGTTTATATATTGTATTGTTTTATAATACTTCATACATATTACATTATGAAATGTGCATGTTAAATGAATAATGTTTTCTAAATAAATCCATTTTTTCATACAATTACAGTATATATTAAAAAACGCACACAAAAAAGATAGAAAAAAACAGGCAATCTGTAACAATTTTGTGAAATCATTTTTTTTATTCCTTAGAGTAAAAATATCGATAAACATCCAACAACTTGAACAATTAATTTTTATTTTGAACTATAATAATACGTTTTAAAAGGCATATCCATGGCTGTTAATATGCTTCTGTAACTGTAAACAATATTTAAATAAGTCGAACAACAGTAAATAATACAAATAATTTATATATTTTAATATGAATTATTCACATTAGAAATGTATATCTAATATATATATATATATATATGTGTGTGTGTGTGTGTGTGTGTGTGTGTGTGTGTGTGTGTGTGTGTGGTGTGTCCACCGCTGTGGTCTCGAGGTAGCGTGCTGCCTTGTCACGCAGCGGGCCCGCGTTCGATCCCCGGTCGGGGCAGTATTTCTGGGTGAGGTTTTTATCGGGGTTTGTCCTCACCTTTAAGACAAATGTCAGGAAAACTTTAAGGCCCAAACGGTCCCCGAAATCATATGGCCATCATCTTCCTTATCATTATCATCATCACCATCATCCTTCACCGGTGTGGAAAGCAACTGGAAGCTACCACACCTACACAATTCCCTAGTAAAGCTGCAAGCATAGCATGAAAATGCTATGATTGCAGTGAAGGACCTGCCTTCGGGCAGAATTACTATGGATGGATATATATATATATATATATATATATATATATATTAAAATTATCATAGAACAAATTTAGAAAAAATTATACACTTTTCATTTCACAAAAAAAAAATATATATGACAACGAATTTTACAAACTGATGAACAGTGGATCTCTTGGTATAGTGTGTTATTTTATAAAATTTATAGCGGGTCTATAACCTTTAACTGCATTCATAAAGTTTTATTTTATAATACTGTACATATGATTTACTTTCAGAAATGAACATAAAACGTAAGTGAAGTAAACAACTTACAGTTTTCTTCAATATACTTCTCAGTGAAGAGTGTATATCCATAATAATCATATATTCAAATGAATGTAAATTATTAAATTTCTTTGAATTTTCTTTAATAGTAGGGGCCTATGATAAAATATTATTATTTCCAGTAATTATAAAATCAGTTTATTCTAACTTAAAACAATATTTAACAAAATAATTTATTATATCGATAAAAACTGAACAATACAAATACATTTGTTCTACATACATAAAACTGGACTTTGTAGTTATTTATTTAATGAGAACATGTTTCGGGAGATGTTTATCCCGTATCCAGCTAATTCCGAAGACTATAGCGTTTTATATTTTAACATAGGCCTAATTATTCAATAAAATGTGCATTTTGATTTTAACCCTATAAATATTTTTTTGTTAATTCGGCAAGATATTATATTTAATAACGACAATTTAACCGAGTTCAATACGTTATCACTAGAGCTAGGATTTGTATGTGCTAAAAGTTAAGATTGCAACGTAGTATAATGAGAAGTTAGACTTATGACTGTCTTTTGTTTTGGTTTCACATACAAACAGTTGAATAGTATAATGAAAAGTTAGACTTTTGTTTTGGTTTCACGTACAAACAGTTGAATAGTATAATGAGAAGTAAGACTTCAAACTGTCTTTTGTTTTGGTTTCACGTACAAACAGTTGATTAGTGTAATGAGAAGTAAGACTTCTGACTGTCTTTTGTTTTGGTTTCACGTACAAAAAGTTGCATAGTATAATGAGAAGTAAGACTTCTGACTGTCTTTTGTTTGGTTTCACGTACAAACAGTTGCATAGTATAATGAGGAGTAAGACTTCTGTCTTTTGTTTTGGTTTCACGTACAAACAGTTGCATAGTATAATGAGGAGTAAGACTTCTGCCTTTTGTTTTGGTTTCACACACAAACAGTTGAATAGTATAATGAGAAGTTAGACTTCTGACTGTCTTTTGTTTTGGTTTCACATACAAACAGTTGATTAGTATAATGAGAAATAAGACTTCTGTCTTTTATCTTGACCTCACACATGAGCAGTTGAACAATAATATACTATGTGAATTACAATCTTACGTTTTATTACATAAATATCCTAGCCCTGGTTATCACTATAATTATAATTCCTGTTTCCCTGGTAGACAGAGGACCAGCGCGGTATTAGATTCTCAGTCGGTACAAAATTCCTAGGTAAGTTTTTTTTTCGGCAGTTTTACTCGTAGGAACATTTAAGACAGAAATATTTCCTGAACACTGTCTGACTATCATAATCACTGACTTCATATCCATCTTCATCTTGTTTAGTATAAAAGTATGAGAGAGTGGTGTCTTGTTTGTGTTATCTCGGAAATGGCCTTGGGATTAAGTTAATCACTCATCTGGGAGGCCTTATATGTCCTTACAGTAAACAAAGTATTACGTGAACTGAAGTTAAAATTCTCTCCCGACAGAATTTTCATGTATTTACTAAGTCAAATAATATACGGATTTTATACATACAATTCTACATAACATACTATAGTCATAAATCTATTTTCGCGGAGAGCAAGTTGAAAATGCAAAATATTAGTTGTGTGTCTTCTCCCGAAAGCCTTCTATTCACGGTGATGAAGTATATTTTTTACGAGTTATCATCATCATCATCATAGTACATTCACGAATTTAGATCATTTGTTGACCTGTTTCTGCCTCAAGAGAAACACCATCCAGAAGTCTTTTGAGTGGACGTCCTGGTCTTATTCTTCCTGCAGGTTGATATCTTAACATTTGTTTGGGTATCATGTGATCTTCCATTCGATGAACATGTTGCATCCATCTTGACTTATAATCAGAAATTTTGCTTTCTAAAGGTTTCATGTGTAATTCTTCTAAGATGTCTTCATTTTTTTTTGTGATCTAGTAGTGTGTATTCTGCAGTCCTCCGAAGGTATCTCATTTCAGCATATGTAAGTCCATACAAAAGAGTTGGAAGAACCAGTGTTTATACACTTTCAGTTTTGAATGTTTTTGGACTAACTGTGGCTTGAAGATAGAATTTATTAACCCATTTTACGATTTATAAAGTTGTTTATTTCTTGGTATCTCGTAAGAATATTGCGTGCTCTGGGTTATAAAAGCGCTTCCCTGAAAAGAAGCGATTTTATAGGCTACTTAAAATCTCATTCATTCCTGTGACCATAGAAACATAATGTACACTCGTTAAAAAGTACAACGGAGCGTAGAAAGTTATGCACGGCTGTGTGTGTGCTTCCTTTATTAAATAACTAAACCATGTCACATTACAAATGTAAATAGTTTGGAAAAGAAGCCTACAATTAGTATAAAAATGTAGGAAAATTTATAATCTGTAGTATTAATTGAAAGATGATACAAAATGACGTATGACCACAAAAATTAAACTTGTACACGATTTGTAAGAAATAGACGTTCATAAAGTAGCTAATGCTGCATTCTGCATCTTTCCAAACATCTTGCTTTATATTATCCTGGTTATTCCGGAAGTGATTGGGCGGAAACAGAACCGAAACCAAATTTTCCTTGCGGAGTTTAATCGAATATAGAACGTATCAGAAACGACGAGTGACGTTAAAGCTGAAATTATTAATATATAATAGACATTTTCAAAGCGTTCAAAAATATGTTCTACAAGTAATGAAGAAAAAAGACTGAAATGGTCATATAAAGAGGATGTCAGATGACAGGATATCTAAGATGATATTACATTTTGCAGCGGAGGGCAATAGAAGAAAGGGGAGACCAAAAGAACGTGGATTTAAGGAGAGCAAAGGAATATGGTGTCGAGAGTATTAACAGAGAGTGATGAAGATAATAGAGATTTATGGAGGAGTAAAATTTACAGTGGCTTGTAGGAAATTCATTGTGTAGAAATTCCTAATAAAGAAGTAAACATAATTTTTATTATATTGTTGAATGTCCGCTTTGAACAAGAATTCCGTTTTCTGTACGGGAAGATACAACTACATGTTATATTTTTAAAATCAACAACAAATGAAATCAGTAAAGATGACGACACTAACTCAATTTCGCCACAGATTTACGAATAGTGCCCTGAAGATGTAGAAAGACTACTAAATTACCATGATAGAAGAAGAGTAGATATACAGTCTACTGTTAAACATGAAAACTGTAGACATGATAGAATACCTGAGAATATGATGTATCTCTGTATCCCCCGGAAACTTCATTACCAATCTATAATCTTGATAGGTAATATTTATAATATAAAAATAGAATACATGAGATCTCAGTCTTCCTCAACTTTGGATGTAGGGTGTGGAGTACTTTCGAAGCATATGCTTCATCTTCAGCTTGTGAATTGGTACTGGTTGTTCGTGAGAATTCTGTAGAGCGGGTTGACGTCACTGGGTGAGTTCTCATTCAGCAGGTGAACGTTTTTGGTTTCTTTTAGTATCTCGATTTCTTCGAGGATGTTGATTTTTGAGTTCGTTGTTTTCTCTATGAATGACGGATAAAGTGTTGTCGATGGTATTGAATTGGTGACCTGTACATATGACATGTTTTACAAAGCTGGATTTGCCTTCATTAAATCTGTTTAAAAGAACATATTAATTTGAGTATTACTATAGAGCAATAATTTCAGGTTATTTCTTGTGTATGGTTAAATATCGTTATTATCTCAATTATTAAATCACTTTAATTGTTGACCTCAGAGTTATCTGAAGGCCGCGGATTTGATCCGGGAAAGTCATTGCGATCACATCCCTGGCTAAATTTTCATTTTTATCACCTTGGCACTGCGGTTAGCCTCATAATAGGTATAAGTAAAATTAAATTCACAAAGAAACAAACCTCTGTTGATGCTGCTTAATGTATTCAAAGTTATAAGGTAGGACATTTAAGTTAAAGCAGAAACTAATATAATTTATGTCATAAAGGATGGGATGGTGGTTAATTTTCAGATACTATTTTTGACTGAAACATATCAAAATATCACATTTTTTTTTATTAGGAACTAGCTAATACCCGGCGTGCGCTTCAACGCCTAAACAAATGAAAATTAATGTTCTTTTATGTTTAGTTGAATATGTAAGAGGAAAAATAATTGTAAATTTATATATTTTAGATACCCCGTGCTGATTACCTGGCGTTACAAACACTTTTATATATAAGATTTCTCTCAATACGGTAGCTTTCCTACAACCAATTGTAAATTTTACTCCTCCATAAGTCCTTATGCTCTGTTAATGTTCTGTTAACCCTCTCGAGACCATACTCTTCTGCACTCCTTGTACCCACTGTTCTTTTTAGTCTCCCCTTTTTTTCTGTTTCCTTCCGCTTCAAAATTTAATATCATCTTAGGTATCCTATCATCTGACATCCTCTTTATGTGGCCAAACCATTTCAGTCTTCTTTCTTCAATAACATGTAGAAGATATTTTAGAACATCCAACATTTCTCTAATTTTAGTATTCCTAACTTGTGTCTTCTTGAATTTCTAGTAGCCCTCCTCCAGAAGTCCATCTGTGTCACCAATAGTTTATGTGTTTGCTCTCTGCTTATTGTCTACGTTTCCGCAATTTACAATAGGATATGTAGGTCTATATATCATCATCATCATAGCATATTCACGAATTTAGACAATTTGTTGACCTGTTTCGGTCTCAAGAGAAACACCATCCAAAAGTCTTTTGAGTGGACGTCCTGGTCTTCTTCTTCCTGCAGGTTGATATCTTAACATTTGTTTGGGTATTCTATGATCTTCCATTCGATGAACATGTTGTATCCATCTTGACTTATAATCAGAAATTTTGCTTTCTAAAGGCCTATATAGTGTATAATTAATAATTAATAATAATAATAATAATAATAATAATAATAATAATAATAATAATAATAATAATAATAATAATACATTTCTACCTATTCTAGACATAAATGTGATATATATATATATATATATATAAGAAAAATGAATGCTTGAATTGGATTCGCCTGGTGGTGTAATGTATATCACACTGAGGTACAGACTCAGAGATCCGGGTTCGAATCCCGTCCAGGCATTTATTTTTCTTACCATACCATATTAAGCTTGCATTGCTCAATGTTAAACATTTAATTATAACATCGATAAGGCGTCACTGCTATAAAGTAAAAATGTTCTCTTTAATTTGCTTACTTGTTATAGTCAGCTACTAGATGGCAGCGAAGACTGAGTTCTCGCGACATCTAGTAATAATGGAGAATATAATACATACATATAAGAAAAATGAATGCTTGAATTGGATTCGCCTGGTGGTGTAATGGATATCACACTGAGGTACGACTCAGAGATCCGGGTTCGAATCCCGTCCAGGGAATTAGTTTTCTTATCATACCATATATATATATATATATATTATATATATATATATATATATATATATGCTACAGAGATGATATAAAGCTAGAAAAATCAATTACACTGAGCAACAAAAAAGAAACTTTTTTTTTGTCTCAGAAAGAAAAAAATGTGATTCTGAAAGTATTTTTTTCTCCTGAATTCAAATATGATATCAGTTTTTCTCCATCATGCAAGGTTTCCAAGAGACAGGAATTGATAATTTCAAACACTTTAATATTTTCCACATTCGTAACTACAACAATATTCGAAACATTTGGACTCACCTAGAAAGTAAGAAGAAATGACGATTTTCTGCTATATTTCGCCTGTGGAGCATCCCTTTTGATGGTCCAACAATAATTGGCCAGCATATTAGGATTCCATTTGCCTTGATATCTCTTTTCCATAGCTGAAACCAATTGAGTTAGCTCATTTGGTTTTATTTTACAATGGACAAATGGACGAAAAAAAACGTTTATTAAAAAAATAATTATTTAAATCCATTAATTGAAATTGAAAGAATAAAAAAACTGTGGGTGATGGAGAAATTCCGAATACATATTTGAAAACACGATAAAAAAAATCTGCATTAAGTACAACTATTGGTACTCATGAGACAAAAATCATGTTGACCAGTGTTATTAGCTGTATTTCTACACGACCAAATAATTTATCTTCATATTTCAATAGGGCCTATACAGTATTTAAAATTTACTCTCAAAATATATTAGAGGTATATCGATTTGAACTAAATATTTAAATTCTGAAAGAAATATAAAGTCCGATCTAGTACTTTCTTGCTAACACTTTCGTTAACAAACTCTAAGGTCCCTAGTACAAACCCAGTCTAGGTCCATGGATTCTAATTTTCTAAAATTGATAACGCACCAAACATTTCCACCGAGAGATTGAATACGTGGTGTTTAAATTAACGATATAACCATAGAAATTATAGCGGCTACAGACGATTAGAATAAAAATCAAGCAACTTTCTCTGTTTTAATAGTCAACATCCGTCCTTAAAACAGGTGAAAATGACAGTAAATCAGGTACAATTAACTTTCTAGATGGTTAACTTCTATATTAGTACGTCTTTTGAAGAAATCGACACAAATGTGCTACTTCATATGGACCTGCTTGAAACTAATTGTGTTCAATCTTTCCCAGGATAGAGAAATGCAGTTTTATAGGCAGTTCCATCATAATGTGCGATAATTTTGCAGTCAGTTAAAAGTTGGGCTGAAAAATAAGTATTGGTTATAGGCTAGCCTGCATCGTACTTACACCGCTATGTTTACAAATTGCACTCGGGGCAGACTTCTAGTACAGTCCGCTTTGTGTAGGATTGGACTCATCTTTACACAATTTTTTTTCGGCATTCTGAATCAACCATACGTCACGTAAACAGGTCTATTACTGAGGAGAGTCGAACATACACATTCTCCGCTCCGAGCAGGCAGTGGAGACGCTCGACAAAGACACGCATTTTGTAAACAATGTGTATAGAAAATAGTTACTACCCTGATACCGATACTTTTTCAGCCTTAGTTATAAGTTTAGCTTTAATTTATAATCACTTCTCTCCGTGGCGCAAGCGGTTAGACGCTCGCCTTTCGCCGCTGGAGACACGAGATCGTGTCTCTGTCACTCCATGTGGATGAAACGGAGCTTGGGCAGGTTTTTATCGGGGTTTCCCCTGTCACAAATTTCATCCCACCATTTCTCTAAACTCATCTCATTTCATTCATCCGCCCAGTGACAGTGCGTCAGGGATGGTCAGCCGATACCCTTGTATTCACAGACCTCTATAAATATAGGGGCTTCATTTCATCTCATTCAATGACCCGACCCTGACATGGACACGAGTTGAGGATATTTATTTATTTATATAATGACTAGCTAATACCCGGCGTGCGCTGCTACGCCTAAATAAATGAAAATTAATGTGCTTTTATGTTTGCTTGAGTAAGTAAAAGGAAAAATAATTATAAATTAATATTTTTAGATATCCCGTGCTGATTACCCGACGTTGTCCGGGAATATACTCATCCCGATCTTCTTGGCATAAATGAGCTGAAAGACAAAAATTAATGTATTACTTACCATTAGTTGAATAAGTAAATTGAAAAATAATTATAAATGTATATCGTAATTATTTTAAGAATCCCCGTGCTGATTACCCGGTGTTGCCCGGGAATCTACTTATCTCGATCTTCTTGGCATAAATGAGCTAAAAGACAAAATTCGTTATTATGAGTTATTCGTAAAATAATACCCGCCTTGTGCTGCTATGCTTGCACATGAATCTACGTACTTGTCTCGATCTTCTTGGCATCAATGAAAGACAAAAATTGTTATTGTAAGTTATCCGTAAGAGATAAACATATGCTGTCGCGGACTTTTTTCTAGAGCTTTTTGAGATATTCAATTCTGTGTACATTAATTTGGTGTATTTTGTTATGGTTTAGGCAGCGTAAGCCATTTAAGCGTCCAAAGAGCTATTTTTTTCACGTTTTCCACTACAAAGGGCAATTTTTAAGGGTGTAAGAGTTGAGTATCACAACTCTCTTATAGCCTATGTTCATCTCGGGAATCTCCTGAACATTTTGCAAAAAGCCCCTTCACAATCGGATCAACGGTATGACCGCGCATAAAGTAGGCCTACGAACAAACAAACAAACATTCATTTTTATATATTAGATAACTCCTAAGTACAGGTTCACATTTGAAATGATTCTTCAGATGAGCCAATATTTTAAAGTCAGTTGTAGTAGGTTACCACCAATTCACTTGTTGTACCCCCCCCCCCGAGTATAACAATGATGATACAACCAGTCAGTTTAGAGTGGGCGAGGTATAGAAAATTAAGTAATGCACATTAAGTGAAGCTTCTAGAAATATCTTATGAATGAAATGTGTTTGGAATCTTGTAGTAAAGAAAGTAGATGATTTCTCTCCAGCTGGACAGAAAATGGGTCAAGTTTACAGCTTACAAACATGATATGTGTACTACTATCATTAAATACTTGAGACATGAATACATAAGAAGAGCTTTAATTTCAAGTTTTGTTTCAGATTTGATGTGTGATAAATTATAGCTTGAATACATGTTTTAGTTCAATTACATTAAAATTACAAATCACGTACCATTTATTTAAGATAATAGATTCATCCAATTAAAGCGTTGACCATGAAATTTTATTCTACGTAACATGGAATAAAATGGGAATTTTGTATTTCATTCATATTTAATTCACGCATTAGCACAGAAGTTCACATGGATTGGAATCTTGGTTATGTTATTATAACTAACTAACTCACTGGCTCTATCAAACCCGTAGGTTCATGGCCTCGCGTACATAAGCTCTCAATACCACCCTATCCTGAGCTAATGTTTTCCAATCATCCCCTGTATAATCTACTTTCCTCAAATCATGTTTAATGTTATTCTCCCACCTCATTATCGGGCTACAAACTGTGGGTTTTCCCTCTGGTTTTCCTACAAGAAGATTGCGTGCAACTTTTTCATTCGACATTCGTGTCACATCGCAGTATACAAGACTTAACTATGATTATATCTAGCTTCCTATGAATACCATTTAGCTCACTGTATGTAGTCTTTTCCATTCGTCTGTCTGTTCATCTCTCTTTGGTCCAAACATTTTCCTAATAACTTTATTCTTGTTATGTTGTATATAGTTGATTTTTTATATTTTTGTTTACTTTGCAGGAATTTAATAATACATGTATGTAGGCTGTAAGCGGACCTGTTTTCTGTCCAGTTGTAGAAAATATTTCTCCGAACCCTCTAAATATCCGTGTTCCTGTATCATGAATGCTGAATTAAACATTTCTGCAATTTATACACATGCATGGTCATTAGTATATGAAACGACCGTAGACATTAAGGTGGAACTCATTGCCTTGGTCCTAAATTCCTCTCAAGGTACAACATCAGTGATATTACAAGATTCGAAAGAAATTAATTTTGTTTTTCAGCTTCATACTTAAAGTTAGTGACTGCCAATCTCTATATTTTATATGAATTCTCCCGTAAATAAAGAAAAAAATAGTACAGTGATCTCAGTAGGCCTATAGGAGATAGGAGACCCTCGGGGTAGCATGAGGTTAAGGATACCACTTTTTTTCTAGACAATCGGAATTTGATGTCAGCCGGGTTGTCAACCTTACGTGACGGCCGCCTTTACTCCCAAAACAAGCGCCTGGTACTCAGTTCCACTAGAGGCTGAGTCGGCTGGGAAGAGCATATTCAGAGAATGGAAGAAACAATATCATTATAAACCAAAGGGATTAAGGGTTGTAAAAATTGTTGAATTCTATCATTTATTGAATATATTTCTAATTCACTTCTTATTTATTCATTTCTTATGTGGTCCAAATTTGTGCATCCTTTGGTCCTTGTTAGATTGTCATTTCTGCACTTTGTATTCATTCAAAATCCTCTTATTTGTTACCCAGGACTCACTACCGTATACAAGTACCGGTAACGCCATTTTTTGCATAACTTCAATCTTGTATCCCTCTTTGTTTTATGTTTTAGTGCTCTATGAATGGTGCCACATATGCTTAAATTCCAGGTGACCTTGAAGGATTAGGATAAGAAGAGAGGAACATTAAACATTAAAATGTACCTGTTAACAGGTGTCATCGTCCTCAACTTTGTTCAAATAATGTATGTAAAATATTATTAACTGGAGGCCTTTCGGAAGTTAACTTCCATCATCAGCAGGATGAGTATGCGCTACTAGTAGTTAAAACGCTGTTAGACGTTGTTGGATACACCAGAGTTGCCTCTGAAGGTATCACAGGGCATCACAAGACATGGGACACAAATCCGAATTTAAGAGAACCTTTCCTCAAGAATCGAACCAAAACTGGAGTGGAATATATGGTCTCTCTCGACAACGCCATGGTTCCAGTTATCATCACTATCATCATCATCATCATCACTACCACTCCTCCATATATTAGTCCCAGAAAAACAATTGTACTCTGTATTAAAAGCTGGTGTTATCGAACCATCTCTTCCTTGGACTATCCAACGATCTCTTGCCGTATGGTTGATATCGTGCAATGGATCCAGGGATTCTTGTTCTAGCAATCTGTTATGATATCCCTGTCGGTCATGAATGTATTATAAGGATTGGATTCACATTTAGTTGAACCAATACATTTAATCAATTTGGTGAAACCTGCGGTTCAAAAAATGAACAACATCACAACTCACTAACTCATTGGCACTGTCGAACCCATAGTCTCATGGCTGCGCAGATATAAGCTCTCCATAAATCCCTATCTTTAGCTAAATTTTCATCCATTTGATGAAGTCTGTAGTTCAACATATAAACAATATATCTTACTAACTGGCACTCGAACTCGTAGGTTCATGACCGCAGGACGCAAGCTATCCATACATTCCTATCCTGTAATAATGTTTTCCAACCATCTCCTGTACAATCTACTTTCCTCAAATCAAATTAATGTTATTCTCCTACCTCATTCTTGGCCTGTATACTAGGCGATTTCCTCTCTGGTTTTCCTACAAGGAGTTTCAATGCTCCTGTTTCAACACCCAATCGTGCCACATGCCCTGCCTATCGCTGTCTACGAAACTTAACTCTTCTAATATCTGGTTTTCCATAAATATAATGTAGGTGACTTAAGTAGCCTTCTCCATTCGCATGTCTGCTCATCTTTCTTTGGTCCCAAAATTTTCCTAAAAACTTTATTCTCAAATATTCGTTACCTTTTTCTCTCTCTTAAGGGAGCAGATACATTATAAATGGGCAAAATATTTTTTTTTGCTTATATTCATACCGTCCCACCGCTGGTCTCAAGGTAGCGTGCTGCCTTGTCACTCAGCGGGCCCGGGTTCGATCCCCGGTCGGGGCAGTTTTTATGGGTGAGGTTTTCATTGGGGTTTTTCCTCACCTGTAAGACAAATGTCAGGAAAACTTTAAGGCTAAAACGGTCCCCGAAATCATATGGCCATAATCATCATCATCATTCTTATCATTATCATTATCATCATCATCATCATCCTTCACCGGTGTGGAAAGCAACGGGAAGCCACCACACCTACAATTCCCTAGTAAAGCTACAAGCATAGCATGGAAATGCAGTGAAGGACCTGCCTTCGGGCAGAATTACTATGGATGGATAGATGGATGGATATTCATACCTTACCTTGAAGTGTGTTCTATATGAATATAAATTGGTTTTGCACCACAAACTTATTTAAAGGTTCTAAGTGTGGGTTTAAAGGACGTGCTGCAGGGTAGGACTGTGAGTAGTGTAAACTTTAAACTCAATTTCGCGCTATTTTTGTTTTTGCGAGCCTTGTGTCCCTTCTCTCTAAAACTATTCATCCCAGAGAAATTAAATGTTCACAGGCTACTTGTCTGGCACTTAGGCATAATCTGGAATTTTTCAATATTCTAATGTTTTTATTAAGGGCACCAAAAAAATTACTTT
>JASPKZ010001628.1:0-67035 GCA_030220185.1 Diploptera punctata
CTTATTATGTCTTCATTTGGACAAACTTGATCTAAAGACTTGGTTTGATTATATCCAGAACTGAAATATATTTTGAAGCTTTTATTGAGATGTCCCTAATATTTATACGTAGAATTTGATCAGACGGTAAGCCATGTTTATTGATGCCTTGGATTATACAGTATTGTTTTGGATAGAGTAATGCATGCCAACTGTTGCAGAACTACAAATAAATAGATTTTCTTTATGCAATAACTGACATTAAGCATTCCGCTCACTCGAGGCAGTTTCTGAACAACTCAATTCATATAAACTCTTGTCGAGTTGAAGGGAAGATTTCGTGCCCACAACCCCAACAACAACTCAGCTAACTTTTCTGCTCGCTTATGGGATCCGTTTTTACCTTCTGAATATTGAATGAAGCCAGTTCTACGCGTTGTAATGTGATGAATCACATGACTTCCACTCAGCATTAAATAGCGTACGTTATACATAAGTTCGCTTGAAATTCAATTCGTCGGTAACGGTGTAGACTAGCGATTACACGACTTTTGCTTGTTTCCGAAGTTCGCGGTTCAAACTAGACTGGAGTCGATTGATTCTTTCAGGGTTTAAAACTCCTGATTACGGGTTTCTTTTGGGAAGGTACATAAAGCGATGTAGATTTACTGCACGTAAAAGAACATTAATCCTGGAAAATCAAGACCTCTGAGAAACTGTTTTGGAGATTCCATGCCACATTTAACTAACTCACTGACACTATCGAACCCGTAGTCTCATGTCCGCCGCTACATCCCTATCCTGAGCTAATTTTTTTTCTAATCATTCCCTGTATAATCGACTTACCCCTCAAAGCATGGAATAGATTCTCTCCTCCCACCTCATTCGTGGTCTACCAACTGAGCGTTTTCCCTCTGGTTTGCCTAGAAGAAGCTTCCATACACATATTTCATTCCCATTCGTGCCACGTCCTGCTTATTGCAGTCTGGGAGACTTTAAAGTTCCTATAAATTCAAATAAAAAAACCTGAAAAAACGTGAATTTATTGTTGCAATATGTGAATTCTACCTGAGAGAAATATAATATTTATTTTTATCACTAGATAATTGTAAAAGGTAATATTTATTTAACCCGTAAATTGGCAATGTATACTATAGTATAGGTTTAATTTATTTCATATTATTAAAAAATGGAAAAAAACGAAAGGGTAGAAATTACTTAAATTCATGGTCGAACTATACAGTATAACTTAATAATTTACAGTTAAGCATGATTTTTGTTTTCAGTGCGGTCCGAATCATCTTTGCGACTACCCTTTGCAGCAGGGTTTTATTCAAAAGATTTAATTTTGGAAATGGGTTTCATTAAGATACTTAAATATATTAGGTTTTTTTCTATTTTATTTTTCTACTGGATTAACTGGATATCAAATTTAATATAAATTGTGAGTCATATAATCTACATTACGGTATATGACCCATTAAGTCCCGTTCCAACTCCAAAAACAGATGGTCGCCATGTTTTTGTCAGTCTTAATGGGTTTATTCTGCCACGAGTATCGTAGTTGCACGTTCAGTTTGTTTTGGAAAGATAGTAAAAATTGGGAATCTCTGACATAGGGTGGAAAAAAAAATTCCATATTCTAACAAGAGAAAACTGTAAAAGATTTTTGAATAATAAATAGTGTGATGAGGTGGGGACTAGAAGGACAATGTGCTGATGGGGTCGTCCTGCCTAAATTTATATATATCAGAGAGTCTAACGAAGTGGTTTCTGACGATTTTGTACAGGAAGTCATTGACCAATTGTTTCCGGGAAAAGTGTAACGTGATCAAATCTGCGAATACCAAAAACAAAACCATTTGCAAGAATTATGAACACATTGTAGTCTTTGACTAAGAACAGCATATGTAGGTCAGTAAAAAGAGCATCACAATAATCAAAATGTGGCATAGCAAGTGTTGTCTACTAACAATTTCCTTAGATCAAACGGTAAACAAGTTACTATACGATTTACTGAATGTATTATTGAGAAATTTGTTTAACAAGTGAAGTTTAGGTCTATTTGTTTATTCCAATTTAGATTTTTATCCATAAATACTCCTAGATTTTTTACTCACTACTCATTACCCAAAAGATCATGGCAAAAGATGTTGGGGCGGACTCCAGATAAAATTGATGAAAAATAAACATGCCAATTCTGTACTCACTAAATAACCAATTAATTCATTTTTTAACGCTTGTATCATATGTTGGAACAAAGAATAATGTTTGTTTTGAATAAATTCTAATTCCTTTTGTTTTCTTGATCATTTCACTTAGCTGTAATATTAAATCTAACTGGTGTGGTGATGAGTGTTTTTCATTTGGTTCAACTCCAATGTTTTTTATCACGTGATTTCAAACTGCATGAATTTTAAAAACGCGTATTGTGTGTATATTTATTCGCCTGTTTCTGAACATAAAGATTTATTTTAATTTGAGGGACAGAGTTTCTAGGAAACTCCGGGTCACACATGCGTCCATTATGGACAAGAAATTAATAATTTATTTAATGCATGTATAGATTCGTCAGTTTTGAACGTTCACATAGAGCGTTACATTTAATGATTTTTGTTATTTATAGCAGCCTTTAATTACAATTGTAATATTACGATTTTCGATAATTTATTGCTATTAAATATTCATAAGATTCTTGATCAGAGTCCGTTGAGGTAACATTTTCAATAGCAAGGGAGTATACAAATTGACATGTAGAGATTGCAACAAATGTTATATAGGAAGGACAAAGCAGAAAGTTTAAAATCAGATTGTAAAAGAACATTTTCGAGACTTTATTCACGCAGAAGAAAAACAAGATAAGAGATGCAAAAACACGTTATCCATGAAGGGCATCGTAGTTAGATAATAAAAAACACACTAACAATAACGCATAGAGAAATAATCCAGCGAAGAAAACGTACTCGAGGAGATGGAAATTTGAAGGCAGTTAAACAGACCATCCTGATAAATGAAATCGCACCCAGTACGTGTAACCGCCTCTACCAACCTTCAATGAATATTTGTTTATATGAAGTTTTGAATATGCTGATGATGGACTGTCCGATAGCGCTACAGTAAATACTAATAAGTCTAAAGATGCCGGTCTATGTGCCGTGGTCTATACGGCTTTCTTCCAGACCGTTTCAGCCCTCACCTGCGGATGTCATCTCAGTGGCGAGCCGCTTCAAGTCATTGCAGTTGAAGTCGCACAGGACAAACAGGCTTTTGGAAGCGCTCGCCACTTGAAGATGCCCTCCCGCAGTGTGAGGGGGATGAATTGTTTGAAACGTCTGGAGAAACGCCAGTTATAGACCCACGGCCAATAGCAACGGAATATTTTTACTACATGATTACCAGCCGTGAAAGCCTGCATTTCACAAATAACTAATAAGCTTGAGGAGACGGACCCTTTAGATTAATATTTCATAATTTTAATATTTTAATATTAAATATTTGTGAAATTGAGTTTTCTTTCGCCCAAGAGTACACTTGGCGACTCGATGGACAGTGCTCTCTGTGTCCCGATATCTGATGTAATAGTCAGATAGATACTTCATATTTTTGTGAGAGGTACTGTCTAATTTTAGTCAATCGAATATCGCTGCATCTGAACAGTTAAACTAATCAGAAATCACATGTTATTGATCTCTGGAGTAGGCATTTCACTCTCGCTTGATATTAACTTTTGTACTTGTGTGAATTTATGTGACATTATATATGGTATTAATAAGCTGTTAGTTTATAGCTGATGATGTAGTATTGTTGCCCAATAGCGAGGAGATACTACAAGGCCAACACGCACACACTATTGAGTAACACTAAGAAATTAGGACTGGAAGTAAATATCAATAAAACTAAATATATGGTCACACGTAGAATATACAATTAAATAATTTGAAATCGACCAGCTAATGACAAATGAGGGAAATTTTGAGGAAGTGGCTTGAATTCAATATACCTAGGAACAATATACACAAATAGGAATGAGATTGCACAAAGAAATTAAACATAGGCCTCAATTCTGGAAATGCATGCTATTATGCCATTGCAGAGACTTTTTGATGTCCCAACTCCTTTCAAAAAACGTTTAAACTAAAAATATATAAATCTATTATTCTACCAGTTATATTATATGGGTTGCGAAACATGGACTCTTACTTTAAGAGGGGAAAGGAGATTACGAGTATTTGAGAATAAAGTTCTTAGGAACATTTTTGGACCAACGAGAGATGAACAGACAGGTGAATGGAGAAGACTACATAAGAATGAACTACGACAATGAACTCGTACATGGCCTTTATAGGAAGGCCAGATATAATAAGAACAGTTTAAGTCTCGTAGACGGCGATGGGCAGGACATGTTGCAACGTATGGGGAATGAAAGACTTGCATGGAAGCTTCTTGTAGGAAAGCCAGAGGGAAAAACGCCCAGTTGGTAGACCAAGAATGAGGTGAGAGAATAACATTAACTATGATTTGAGGGAGTAGATTATACAGGAATGATTGGAAGCATTAGCTCAGGATATAGGGATGTATGGAGAGCTTATGTGCCGTGCGGCCATGAAAACCTACGGGTTCAATAGTGCCGGTGTAGTAAGTAAGTAAGTATTAGTATCTAAGTTCAATGTTTCACATCTTCTGGCACAAATTGATCTAACGTCTTCATCCTCCATTCTGGGCGTTCCAATCTTCATCGTCCAATCCTTTTTCTCCTCATGCTGACTTAAACGCCATCAATTCGCTTTATTTTGTAGCCATTCTCTTTTTTTTTTTCCAGGTACACCCATTCGAGTATTTTAATTGGGAATCTGTCTTATGTCATTATTTTTACATGATCCTACTATTATATCTTTTAATGAAATTACATAATTCAAAGTTGTGAACAGTCCAGATTTTGTTTTAATTACACTGTTGCTCATTCTATCTCTTCAAACTGAAAGCCTCCATAAGTCTAGTTTCTGCAGAATGTAATTTACTTTTTTCTATGAATTTTAATTTCCATGTTTTCTGCGCCGTAAGCCATTGTACTCTTTATAATTTGTTTTAAAACTTATATTCTGAGGCCATAAAACACATTTTAATTTCGATATTTGTATATTTATCCATATTATCCTCTCAGAATTACAAACAGATCAATCATGGAATATGTACAAAATACAGAAACACTGGAAATCTCACGTAGAGAAGAGCAAGAACAGAATACCACGTGAATCTTAAATTACCAGCCACCAGGCAAGAGATCTTTGGGCAACCTTTCAAAACGTTAGATTGAGACCGTAACAGACCACTAGGTCTAATCTCATGAAAGGAAGAAGAAGAAGAAGATCCTCTCATAAATTTCCATCCCCAAATTAGTTTTATATTGTCACATGCTTTCTTCATTTTTCCATGGACGTCTTCTAAAACCAGATCTTTTAATGCACTTAATTTACTTTTACCATATATGTACGCTATTTACTAAATTTATCTTTATTTCCCATTTTCGCATTCTTCCTTTAGTTTTACTGCCTTTTTTTGAAAATATTTAAGATTACAATATATAACTAAAAAAAATGTCTGTACCCTATGAAAGAGATGGGCCAATTAACAAAAGTTTAAATATATTGCTAGAAGCTAAATCTATTGTTGATACAAATTTGAAATTGTCCAGTAAACAAATGACTCTATATAGATGATAAATATGATTTTTTTTAGGATACATATATTTTTCAGTTATTTCTTTTAAAAATGTATCGATAGAGATTTACTCGATACCAGATAACGATGCATATTTTTGTCATGATGGGCGCTACTCTGCACCGAAATATTATCGTTCTTTTTACCCCAATAAAATATAATTTTATAATTTTATTTTAAGAATGTCATCTATACGAAAACAAGAGTGTAAACTAAATTACTATGGTTCAAATTCTTCCCTGTAGGGGGAGAGCGCCTGAATCTCTTACAATACAAATGCAATTTTAAGAATGTTATTAATGTATAAAACAAATATATCTGAATTTGCTCACTTACCGACTGTATTTTTTTTATTATGGAACGTTTAATATCTTGAAAATATATTGTTACACGGCATTTTGGTTCAGGCGGTAGGCAGCATTCCAACTCGAATTCGGGAGGTCCTGGGTTCAAAATTCTGGTTCCGAACAATCTGACTGAATTTTTTTCCTGCTCTTTTCTTAGTCGTCAAAAATTAAATCAAGGAACAATCTTCAAAAAATACATTATAAAGACTATAAAGTACATATAAATGAGAATTTAAAAATCATACCATTAGGCCTCTATATTATTAAATGTTATCAATTGAATATCTGTAAATTATAGATTTAATTAATATATTTTACTATATAGTTACCTGTCTTTTTCTGAAAGTGCACTATTTATAAAAGTATTTTCAGAATAAAGTGGTTAAGAAAACATTTTTAGACCAAAGAGAGATTATCAGACAGGCGAATGGAGAAGACCACTAACAGTGAGCTACATTATCTTTTATAAGAAACCATATATAATAAAAATAGTTTAAGTCATCGTAGACTGCGATGGGCAGGACATGTGGGCACAAATGGGAAATGAAATAGGGGCCATGAAAACTTCTTGTGTAGAAAACCAGAAGGGAAATGACCAGCTGGTAGACTAAGAATGGGGGTGGGAGAATAACATTAAATCATGGGTTGAGGGGAGTAGATTTGTACACGGGATGATTAGAAAACATTGGCTCAGGATAGGGATGTGTGGAGAGCTCACGTCCGTGCTGCGGCCATGAACCAATGGGTTTTGATAGTGCAGAGTAAGTTAGTTATGACACAAAACTTTGTTAAAATTCTGTGAAACGGACGCTACTTTTCTCTCTAAAGGGCTACTTTTGCTCTTACAAAATAATAATAATAAAAAAACTTGTGTCATACTGTAAGGAAGTTTCCCAATTATCAACTTCTTTCATTATATCGATAGCGAAAACAGTTGGTGATTGAAAAACTTTCCTCCAAATGACCCTGATTTTTTTTATTACATGAGCAAAGTATCTCCTATAGGAGGACAGTAGCTCTGACGGAATGGTAATATCATACTGCAAGTTAATACAAGTATTTAAGGGCACCGAAGATGCAATTTTGAAAAAAATGGCAAAAAATGCATTTTTTGTTTATTTGCTTTTAAAAGTGTGATTCTTTAGGGTTCATTTTCTGTATTTTTTTTATTGTAGAAGCAAAATTGAGTCCGTGACGTACTTATGTACTTACTTACTGGCACTATCGCGACCCGTAGGTTCATGAACGCGCGGACATAAGCTCTCCATACATCCCCTATCCTGAGCTAATGTTTTCCAATCATTCCCTGTATAATCTACTTCCGTCAAATCAGAATTAATGTTTTCTTCTTCCACATCATTCTTGGTCTTCTAACTGAGCGTTTTGCCTCTGGTTTTTCCTACAAGAAGCTTCCATGCACATCTTTCATTCCCCATTCGTGCTAAATGTTTCTGCCCATCACAGTCTACGAGACTTAACTGTTCTTATTATATCTGGCTTCCTATAAAGACCACGTAGTTCAGAGTTCGAAGTCTTCTCCATTCACTGTCCCGGGAAATTTTTACTCCAGTGGAACCCATGTTTCGCATTTCTTGACGAGATTTTTATGGTAAAGACCGTCACTCTTTTGACCAAGGTACTTTTTTCGTCTGGCTTAATCAACCTTCTAACCAGTTCGGCATGGGTAACCCCATCGGCAGTAATGCTACAGACGGCATAGCTCTCAGGATCATTTAAGCACTCAAGCCACTCCATCACGACACGGTAAAGATACCATGGAGGGGGAGTCGGTTACATAAGAGTTTAAATACCCCTGCACGTGTGGTCAGCATTACTACTTAAAGTACAGGGTGTCCCATTCAAACCTCCCACATTTTTAATTAATCATAAATACCGTAGCCGAGCGGTTAAGGTAGGAAGCCTTGGCGCAGAGCTACGGGACTTGCGCTGGTTCGAGTCTCTATGGGGGAAGAAATTTTCTCATGGTATTTCGGCCAGTATGGGACCGGTTGCCCACCCAGCATCGTGAGGGCAATTGGGTAGCTACCAATAAGTAGCGGCTCCAGGTTGAGGAACCAGCTATAACTGCTGGGGGGAGTCGACATGCTAACCACATGTCACCCCTATACTGGCTGTTGATCATCTACTTCTGTGATTGACACATGTGGATGGTGAAGGGCCAGCAGCCGGCTGGAAAAGGGCAACCGCTGAAAGTGGAAAGACCCTCAATCGGATAAATAACAACTATGCGGAATAATGAAATGAGGCCAGTATTAAACGAAACAGAAACGCAAAGATGTTTTTATTGTCATTACACTAAAAACCACCTTTATTATGTTAGTTAGCACGAACTTACTGTCTGTTTTCGATTTCCTACCACGTTCTGCCCCAACATGTCCATTGGTTACTAGTGGCAATTGATAATCAAGGATACGTGTTCGTAAATCATGAAGATCTTGTAGTGGAGTCAGCACAAACACACGACGATCCTTTTACATTACCAGAAAAACAGTTTGTGACCGTTGATGATGGGTCACCATTTTTGTTTTAATGACATTATTGTCCAACATGCAGTTCAATAACGTTTTCTTAATAAACAGTGCATTTTATAACAAAATATAATCGTTTTAATTTAAATTTGCTAACTAACTTACTAACTCACTGGCTAGATCCAACCCGTAGATTCATGGCCGTACGGACATAAAACTCTCCATACACCCCTATATTTACCTAATATTTTTTCAGTCATCCCCTGTGTAATCTACTTCCCGTCAAATCAAGATTAATGCTATTCTCCCACCTCATTGTGGTCTACCAAATGGCGTTTTTTCTTCTGTTTTTCCTACAAGAAGTTTCCATGCCACCTGTTTTCATTGCCCACATTCGTGCCCATGTCCTGCCCATCGAAGCCTACTGCTCTTATTATATATAGTTTCCCCATCAATGCTGTATCCATGCAATCACCCAATTCTCAAATTCTGATTTTCCTTACTTCTGCATTTTTCTACGATATATTATTATTATTATTATTATTATTATTATTATTATTATTATTATTATTATTATTATTATTATTATTATTATTATTTTATTATTATTATTATTATTAGTATTAGTATTATTATTATTGGTTAGTATTATTATTAATATTATTATGTTTTTTCACCTTGTTTTCAAATTTCTTTTTGTTTTTCCTATATAAATTTTGTCACATCCCTGCATTTGATATGATAAATTCCTGATTTTATTTATTCTTCAATTTTTTTTCATTTTTGTTGGTTTCAATTATCTTATTTAGGCTGTATTCATTATTCGGTGCCAATCTTATGTTACACATTTTTTTAAACTTGTTCAATGGATAGTACGTGAATTTCTTGGATCAAAAAAAAATCCTAAAGAAAGATTTCTCAAATATTCGTAATCTTCTTTCCTGCCTTAAAGTAAGAGTCCATATTTCGCTTGCTATATATATTAATTAGTAACTTATAGATTGAATGCAAACTACAAGATTGAGTGAACAAATATTATGTTACTAAGTTAGTGGAAACAGATCAGTGGGCAGACGTAGAAAATGGCTGGAAAGTACTTGAAGGCGGAACAAGCAATTCAATGCCTTAAAGTGGTCTCGAGGGTAGCGTGCTGCCTTATCACGCAGCGGACCCGAGTTCGATTCCCGATCGGGACCAAGCTCCTGAGTGAGTTTTTTTCGGGTTTTTTTTTTTCCTCATCTGTAAGACAAATGTCAGGAAGCTTAGGGCCCAACGGTCCCCGAAAATCATCCCGGCCATCATTATCTCATCATCATTCTTCACAAGTGTGCAAAGCAACGGGATGCTACGACACCTATAATTCCTTAGTAATGCTACAAAGCATAGCATGAAAATGCTATGATTGCTGTGAAAGACCTGCCCTCGGGCAGAATTAGCTGTAGAATACTATAGAACCTTGAAGTGAAGGTATTGATAATTAGTGAAGTCATCGAAAAATAATAAAAAATAACGGGCTAGTGTACCCCTAGCATAGTTTGATATAGATTTATCTTGAATACCACAGAGGTATCGAAAGTAACTGAGAACCCAATCTCCACTATTTTTTAAATGTTGGGTGATAAAAAATGAAAATATATGCGAGTGTTGTGTTATAATGGGAACAATTAATATGAGATTTTTGAAATTGTTTTGAAGGGTTACGCATTGATATGGCAGTCCACACACACAGTAGCTATCCATAACACTAATGCGGTAATTTCATTGCCGTGGCAACAACCGGGCCTGGGAAGGGTAGAAGGTTGGTTGTAGCAGTTGGAACACGTGTTAGTTATTGCCTCAAGCCTATTGCAATACTGCGCCTCGCTGCCTCGACTGGTACATGGGGTGTTGACGGATTGTCCTTCCAAATCCACCCCCTGGCATTTCCTTCATTTCCATTGACCCCAAGCCTATTTTATATGAAGACTGGAGATCATATAAGGAATTTGGTGTATAAAATATGAAGAAATTGAATGTAAAAATAGTTCCATTTATTTATTCATTGATTGATATACATATTTTACAATGTTTACACACCTTTCTGTGCCCAAAGTTGTATTTTTCTTCTCCACTCGTCTCTATCCACCCAGTCCATATCCTGCATGTCCTCTTGTTCTCATTCCAGTTCTTATTTCTTGCATCCACGAGTTTTCGAGGTCTTCCTTTCCTCCTCCTTACAGGTGGACACCATTCCAATTTTTTTTTCTGGGAACTTTTCTTCCTTGCATTCGTCGTACCTGCCCATACCAATTTAATTGCTTGTATCTTATATAATCCACTACTGAATGTCTAATATTCAATCTTCTCGTATGACAGTATTTTTTTTTTCTAATTTTGAACATTTTTTGCCGCTCTCCTCAAGGAATCCATTTCCATCGACATAATTTTTTTGTTGATTTCCAAACTTCAGCTCCTTGACCAAAAATCACCTGGTCCTCCAGGTTTGGGGGTTGCATCAGGCCACTTCCCTGTTCGTCACAAAAAACAATACAAATTGCTAAAAAAAACCTACTTACATATAAACACTTATTTATGCGTTATTTATAGCAGCTTTAATGTCAGCTGTCATCGATGATTTTTCAAAAAAGTTATGGCTAGGGCTCGGAATTTGAGGAAAAATATTTTTTTAATTAATTATTTTTTTTATATCTAAAGACGAGGCTCAACATAATAATGTAGTACATTTTGGGTCATTGTCGATTAGAAAAATGGTGGCTTATATGTGTCCTTTTTGTCCTTTTTTTTCGACATTTTTTGACTTATTGGTCCCTCTTTTTATCCTTTTTTAGGTATTAACGGCTTTTTTGCTACTTCTCGTTTCGCTTCTTTTAACTACTACTTAGACCACTTTGTACAATTCAGGAATCACCCATTGTTATAGTCTCATTTCCAACTGTTTTTTAAAGGGGGTTATTGGGTGAAGATTTTTCCACTAATTTCTACATTTGTTTGAAACTATAGATCATGAATTTTTTGTACAAACATCCCCTGCATGATACATATATGATGCTTTTTAAGTATCATTCTGTGTACATTTATTTGATGAATTATTAAATATTATATTATTTTAAATTTGCATATACTGTCTTATGATTAAGATGGGTTTTCCCCTTTTTTTAGTAGTAATGTCTGATTTTTTTTACAAGATCCCTACATATTTAAGAAAAACATCATTCATACGAATTCTGATAATTGTGCTCCTAATTGAAGACAAAAGTTGCCGCATGCGTTGGACACCTAAAAAACTAATAATTAGATGCATTTTATTTTTTATTTCTTAAAATACTACTACGTTCAATTCATGAACCCATGCACTACTCTTGTTACCCATTGTTTTTAGGACATGCAGTAAAATTATGAACCTTCTAGGAAAACATTTTCTGAATTCCATTCAGATTTTGAATGTACAAAAATGCAGTGAAAATAAAAGGTGAAACACAAGTTTTAAATGTCATTTTGCAATGCAGGTACTATTTAACTAGCGTCAGCCGTTTAATACTTGTGACATTATTTAGGGCACTTAGAAGCGCCATAGGCCTCTGAAACTTTGCAACATATTACATTAGAAGTACGGGCTACTGGTAAATATTATTATAACTGAACTTTTAATCATTTAGGATTGATTGAAATCCTGTAAAGAGGATATCATTGAATAAATCCTGCTATAATTGCAAACACCCTCCTATATGAGAAGTACATAATGGAAGTGAGCAAACTACATCGTATAATTGTCCTGTAGAAAACCATATCAATAGATGAATTGGCTAAGAACAACTCCTGTTCATCCCACCAACTGTAAAAACGAATACAAAACCTAAGATCACACTATCTAGTTTTATCTTTTTAACATACTTGTGTTATATTCCAAACACATTGTTCCGCCGAGAAACTATTGAAACTTATAAAATATCCCCGTTATTTTTCAACCTCCAGCCTACTTGGCCCGCCTGAACTATTGTATTTCGACTAAAATTTTCTAAAAAGTTACCACTTTGTGACAATTACCTCGAACAGGGGGTGAAGCAGCGCGGTTTGTCTTTTTGTCCACTCGTTAGTAACTGCAACAATTTTTATGTCCATTTCATTATTTTTTAAAGTATTTTTTGTTATGGTGATTTTCAAGGTCTTTTTAAATTGCCTTTTATAAAAGCATTTTATAGGTCAACTTCCGAGCCCCTAGTTATATGGGCTAGTCTTTCTTTCTTAATTGTAGCGTTCTCTAGTGCCTGCTAGACTGTACGGGTGTCTCTAAAGTCACTTATCCATTTTCCATGACAACACTGCTTTTTCTTTTCTTTGTCAACTGTTAGCTTAGTTAAACATTTTTAGCAACGGGACTAACGGGTTGCCACTTGTTTGTCCACGGGTTACGTGGATAGTCATATGAAGACGCCGGAGCTGAATTTAATTTACCCAAAACTTCCATAAACCAGCCTTCAACAACAGGCCACACATTCGTCTACTTGTAAACAAGTTTAAGCGTATCCGGCAGTAGAGTCGCACATTTTTTATGTACTTAAAAGGTAATATTCAACATAGTGTAAAGAGAAGTTAGACTTATGGCTGTCTTTTGTTTTGGTTCACACACACAACCGTTCGAATAATATAATGAGAAGTTAATACTACAATAAGTACAATAAGTAGCGGCTCCGGGTTGACGGGGAAACCAACTATAAGGATGGAGGGGACCCGACATACTGACCACCATGTCACCCCTACCGCCTGACAGCTGATCGTCTACTTCTGATGATTAACATCATTGGGATGTTGAGGTCAGCAGACGTATGGTAGTCTAGGATTCTTCTAGTCTGGGTTCCGCGGAACCCCCCAATGGAGTTTAGTTTATTAATGCATTGTGTTTGAATATACAGTGTAGGATTGAACATGGGTATTACAGGGCCTCAATAAACGAACTTATAGGGATGATAGACATGTGGATGTGGGGCCAGAAGCCGAGATGGCAGGCGAAGGGACCTTCTATTATTTGTCCACTGCAAGTAGCACATTTTGACATTTAACTTTACTATTTTTTTTACTTTTGAGGGTCTTTCCACTTTTCAGAGGTTACCCTGTATTCCCATTCGCCATTCTTGCCGATCACGCCCATTCATCCTCCTCCAGACCTCGGTCGTTCATCAATCTATGGATTTCTTCTCTCCAAGTTGTTCTTGGCCTGCCCCGTTTCCTTCTACCAGAAGGTGACCATTCCAAAAGAGTTTTGGGCCACCTATCATCCTCCATTCTCCTGACATGGCCATACCAGAGAGCTCGTCTTTCGATCCTTTCCAACACTGTCTCCTCCATATCCATCATCTGCCTCACTTCTTCATTTCTTCTTCTCTGCAACCTGGACACCCTGGCACTGCATCTTATTCCATCCATCTCCACTGCCAAGATCTTAGTTTTTTGTCCCTCAGCACCATAAGTCATTATGCTTTCCACAACAGACTTCAAAATCCTCTTCTTCGTGTGGTTTGACATTTAACTTCCGAATGTATTACTCCGCGCAGGACGTGTGTAAATATTCATGCGACCTCAGTCAGCTGTTTGTTCCTGTCGAATGAAATTTGTGACGGGAGTATAGATGCGAGCCTTGCATTTTGCTGTTAATTTAACTATACCATTCACTACAGTGACAGGTTTATGCTCGATAAACTTACTAAATACATTTAACACCATCTGGTTTTCACCATTCTTTAACAATTTCCCTTTAAGGTGCTTTTTATAATTTTGATCACACATTTTATCACCGGGTTAAGTTGATGTAAACTATACAACAGCCGCCATATTTGTAACTGACGTTCAACTTCCTCTCCAGAATCGACTAGTTTCAAACAAATACGAATTTTTAGTTACTCTCCGACCTTCGACGAAACATGTAGGTGTATACTGTATTCTGATTAACTATAGTTAACATAAATAGCTTTAAATACGTAATTACTCTATATTAATCGATTTCATTATCGATTTTTTTCGCTTTCGCTGAACGGTGCTTTGGCCATGAACGAATCGCAATAACCACAGATTCACATGCTTCGGGGAATTCCCTTCCATTTGTTGACCTCAAGTGTGCTGCTTAGGCTGGACACACAATAGTCATGTCGCGTCATGGAGTTAGTTAATTAGTCATATAAGTTAGTGAGGATGCGGGCGTTCGTCTCTTGTTCATGTTAGGCGCTATTTTGGTCCTAGTCATGTTGGTGCGTGGATATAATTGAGATGCTCTACTCCGGGTTCGCTCCACGTGTAATTATTAATAAATACATACGTGTGTCGGAGAGGATATGAAATTCTTGTTTACAGGAGTTGGTCACGCGATTTGAAAATGTAGACAACTAATTCAAAAACAGAAGTAATGTAGGCTGGTAGACAGTACAGTATTAACTCAGCTACGGCAGACAACGCGTTAATATCTAATATTCTTTATTATTTCTTCTTCTTCCTTTCATGTGATAGACCTAGGGGTCTGTTACGGTCTCAATCCAACGTCTGAAGGGTCTGCCCATAGATATCTTGCCCGGTGGCTGGTAATTTAAGATTTGACGTGGTATTATTGATCTGCTCATTCTTCTTACGTCAGATTTCCAGACGTTTCTATATTTTTGTACATATTGCATGATTAATCCTGTTTGCAATGCTTTGAGAATCTCAGAATTCATATTATGGTCTGTTCTTGAGTAACCGGCAGTACGTCTCATAGATTTTATTTCTGCTTTATGATTTACAATAGATAATTGTTCGGATACCCAAATACATCTATTCACTTTGTTTTACTTTGATAAATTGAAATCAGATATGTTGTGATAAACTATTTGCGTTATCTATCTTCTAGAAGTAATGTATAAAACTAGATTTATATTTACACATTCCATCCATCCGTAGTAATTCTGCCCGAGGACAGGTCTTTCACTGCAATCACAGCATTTTCATTCTATGCTTTGCAGCTTTACTAGGGAATTATAGGTGTGGTAGCATCCCGTTACTTTCCACACGCTGAAGGATGGTGATGATAATGATGATGATGGCCGGATGATTTTCGGGGACCGTTGGGCCCTGAGCTTCCTGACATTTGTCTTACAGGTGAGGAAAAACCTCGAAAAAAACCTCACCCAGGTAGCTTGTCCCGACCGGGGATCGAACCTGGGCCCGCTGCGTAACAAGGCAGCACGCTACCTCGAGACCACAGCGGTGGACATTTACACATTATACAGTGGAAATGAACAGTTAATGACAAATGAGGGACATTTTGAAGAAGTGGCTGAATTCAACTATCTTGGAACAATAATTACATATAAGAATGCACCAACAAATTAAATATAAGCTCCATTGTCGATGCTATTATGTATTACAGGGACTCTTGTCATCCAATGCATACGATTATACACTAGAGGGGCTCTTGTTGTCCCAACTTCTGTCAAAAAACTTTAAATTGTTATTCTCCCAGATATATTATATGGATGTGAAAGATGGACCTTTACTTTAAGGGAGAGAAAAGATTACGAGTTTTTGAGAACAAAGTTCTTAGGAAAATGTTTGGACCAAAGAGAGATGAACAGAAGACGAAAGGAGAAGGCTAAAAAAGAGTGAACTACATGGTCTTTGTCATCATCATCATCATCCGGTATCATGGCAGCTGCCACCGTCTTCCGGAAACCAAACGCCATTCCTCTCTATCCATCCATTGATCTTCCTCCATTCCTCTGATATTCATAGCTGCTTGTACCCCTTCTATCCAAGTTTTCTTCGGTCTTCCTCTCTTCCTCCGTTCCATTGGGATCCATTCCATAACAATTTTTGGCAATCTTTGCTTTGGCATTCGTTTGACATGACCATACCACTGCAATCTTTTCTTTTCTATGATGTCTATGATGTCCGGCTCCTCTTCTACACCCATAATTTCCCTTATTTCTTTATTTCGTATTCTATCCATTCTAGATGGTCTTTGTAATATGTAATATAATACGAACAGTTAAGTCTCGTAGACTGCGATAAGTAGGACATGTGGCACGAATTGGGAAAGAAAGTGGGCATGGAAGCTTACTGCAGGAAAAGATAGGAAGAACGCCCAGTTGGAAGACCAAGAATGAGGTGGGAGAATAACATTAACCATGATTTGAGGGAAGTAGATAATACATGCGATGATTGGAATATATTAGATCAGGATAGGGTTGTTTATCCGCTCGGCCATTAACTAAAGGTTGGATAGTGCTCGTGCGTCAGTTATATGTAATTTGTATATTTCAACTAAGATCGCTATCCATTGGCCGTTATAAGATAGGTGAGGCGATTCCTTTTGATATCAAACAGAAGAAAAAAACCGAATGATCTTTCAAGACTCAGGGAAGTCACATGAAATTAAACCCGGCGTTCCTTTTCCTTCGCAACCTTTTAATCCGCTGGGGACTTGGTTGAATAGAGTGCTTCAGTCACACCAAAATACTATGAAGAGCCTAAAGGTGTGACCAATACTATTGAATGCTCTTCTTTTATCTGACATACCGGTATTAAACATTAATTTAATTCGAATAGCTTTTAGAATCTGTCTTACAAAATCGAATTTCTCTAACGTCAAGTCTACATGTAACACAGTTCTTGAAATGTCCAATAAATTTGTGAAGAACATCAAAGTCACCACCCAGTGAAACAGTAAAACGAACACTAAGTTATTTTACCATTCTTATAGTAGGCCTATTTACAATTATGTGCAAAATGAATATCTAAAACATTTAATAGAAATATCAAAGCCTTAGTACATCGTTTACCAACCTGTGATTCGTGAACCCCAGGGGGTTCGCAAAATATTTCAAGGGGTTCGCCAAATCTTTTCCGCAATGCCGGGTTTCGAGGTTAGGCCTATTAACTTTTCCTTCACTTCTGCGACATTGTCATAATAATAATAATAATAATAATAATAATAATAATAATAATAATAATAATAATTATTATTATTATTATTATTATTATTATTTTAAAGTCCACCGCTGTGGTCTCGAGGTAGCGTGCTGCATTGTCACGCAGCGGGCCCGGGTTCGATCCCCGGACGGGGCAGTTTTTCTGGGTGAGGTTTTTATCGGGGTTTTTCCTCACTTGTAAGACAAATGTCAGGAAAATTTCAAGGCCCAAACGGTCCCCGAAATCATATGACCATCATCATCATGATAATAATCATCATCATCCTTCATCGGTGTGGAAAGCAACGGGAAGCTACCATATCAAAATTCCCTAGTAAAGCTGCAAGCATAGCATAAAAATGCTATGAGTGCAGTGAAAGACCTGCCCTCGAGCAGAATTACTATGGATGGATGGATTATTTTAAAATTAAATTAATCCTATAATGCCTCTTGTTACATATGTTTAACTTCAGAAATTTATCACATCATTTCGACAGTAAGATAATATTTACCGCGAATCCGTGAATAGGTTTTAACTGTTAAGGGTTAAGTTAATTTAAGGTTATTAAACCTTTTGCTTGGAATTAAATGTTATGAATTTCTATTGTGTGTATAGACTATTTAAAAGTCAGTGGTTCACCCAACTCAGATCGGTGTGGGAAGGCATTCGCGAGTCGAAAAAGGTTGGGAACTGTTGCCTTAATATATTTAGTTTTCACTCCAATATTTTATATAATTTTATGCATAGAAATACAATATACAGTTTTCCTTAATTTTTTAAGTGTAATACTAATTTGACCCAGAACAAAAAACTGCACAAGATTGGATCGGATAAAGAATGAAGATATAAGAACAGAGTTAAATATATATCCATTGAATGAGAAAATCAGGGAATATAGAGAGAAATGGTTTACACATGTGGAAAGAATGAATGTAACAAGATTACCAAGAGCAGCATTCAAATACAACCAAGAGGTTCAAAGAATGTAGGAAGGCCAGTGAAAAGATGGACAGAACAACTGTGAGGCGGAACAGGCAATTTTTGCCTAGCCCGTGAAGTGAAGAAGAAAATTAAGTTGAGCAATATTGCTTATTTTCAACTAGTCCAAAAACTGTCCCAACCTAAATGAAGTTTTGTATGAATATAAAGCTTACTGTATACAGATTAATTCGGCGCCTTTCCAAAAGGTGGGACTATACTTATCTCTAGTTCCGACGACGCGACGCGATGTTCGCATTTTCAAACGTGGATCGAATGATTTTCGAGAGATTCACTATATTTTACAGTTTCACTTGCCAGAACATGGAGTTCCCTTTCGCCCTATGTCAAAGATTGTCACACTATAACATTATTTGAAAAAAAACTAAATTATTTAATAACAAACATACGCACCTCACTGATAGTATTCTTTTAACAATTACATTTTAATTTATTTATAAAAACAGTATTAAGATTAACAAAGTATTTCCACTTTTCATTATAAATACTACAAAGTATATAACCGGCAAATTAATTTTCCACATCTCATTATTTTTCTTTGTTTTTTCTGTATGTATATTAGATAGGGACAGTCTACCAAACAATTTAATTTATCTTATGGTGAAATTAAATATGTCTTACCTCTCCTCATATAAATCTTCTAAGTAGATCACGATTTCGAGATCATAACGGTCTCATCTTCAGTACTTCATAGTGATTAATTCCTATAAAAGTTAAATTAATTTATCTTGCTTGTACATATTTTATTACTAGTTTTAGACGTAATTTTAACAATCTTTAACACTATTGTATTACCGACTTTAATCTTACAGATATTATCTTATTGATCAAATTTTAATTTAGTATTTAATATCAGAGTTCATTGTGATTGATATTTTCTACGTAACATATGTTTGTCCTGATGAATGGAAGAGAAGGGCAAATGGCCTTAACTCCACTATGATAAATAAATAAATCTTCTTCTTATAATCTTGTAAGCCCATGTTTCCCTTAACAGAGATTTAGGCGTCTCCCCCTACAGGGAAGAATTTGAACCATAATAAATTAATAATGAATAAGTAATAAAAGTAGTAATCCTGACTGCGATGGGCAGGACATGTGACACGAATGGGGAATGAAAGTCGTGCATGGAAGCTTCTTGTAGGAAAACCAGAGGAACACACCCAGTTGGTAGACCAAGAATGAGGTGGGAGAATATCATTCACTGTGATTTGAGGGAAGTAGATTATACAGGGGATGACTGGAAAACATTAGCTCAGGATAGGGATGTATGGAGAGTTTATGTCCGCGCTGCTATGAACCTACGGGTTCGATAGTGCCAGTTAGTTAGTTAGTTAGTTAGTAGTAGTAGTAGTAGTAGTAGTAGTAGTAGTAGTAGTAGTAGTAGTAGTAGTAGTAGGACTTTATTAGACAAAAAGTAAGATATTTACAATATTATTTATAAATATGGGTCGCACGGGCAGTAAGCCGTACGTGCTGTTGACAGTCCGTTACAATAAAGTAATAATTGCTATTAGTGTGAAGAAAAAAAAAAGCAATAACATTACAATTACATAAAGAAAACGTAATAATATTACAATTAAATAATAACACAATAGCATTATACATTAATTAATTTATATATAATTATTAAGAATTAATGTTATTGATTTTTGGTAACATATATTTATTCATGAATGAGTGTTGTTCTTATTTTCCCTCGTTTTGTAATCCTGAGGACTGCTTCCTTCGGAAGGAATATAAAGTTGTGGGTTCCATATCGTAGTACAGTAAAACTTATTCAAAGCGGAATCGCATTTTTGTTTCCACATTAGACAAAATTCCGCATTATAAAAAAAAACAAACAAATTATTAATCAATCTTAGATTATAGAGTACCATATACGTCTTTTCACGTACTTTGGATTAATTGTAGTTTCGCGCCGTTGTAAAGTGAAGTAAAGTATGTTCGAGCGATTTCGACCGTAACTCGAAAATAAACAGTCCGTTTCGTCAGCTTTAAAAATGTCTCTTAGGCGCGTGTCCTGAAATTAAAGTATGCAGTTTCGGTTTCCGTCACTAACTACACTTTCGTCTACATACTTTGATTCCCACAAATTTCATTCCACACTACATTGTGTCGTCTTTCAAAACTGTACAGCCAACCTGAAGATGTCTTGAAATCGTTTATTATTTAGGGAGTAGCAACAGAGCTTGATTTTCGAACATCGGTCCCGAAATTTGGAAATTTTTTATCGTGCACTTGCAAAACGCTCCCACACTACTTCCTTGATTTCTTAATTTATTTTATTATTTATTTATTTTGCTTTTCTCGTCGTTTCAAATTTATTTCCCTCTGTTGTTCCGCCCTATAATTTTTTTCATGAGTTGTGTAGAAATGTCCTTCCGTTTTCGCGTTGGACAGATTCCATTTCATACAAAATAAATACACGTATTATTACTGTTATTTTGCCGGGACCAATAAATTTGTTCACATTGGACAGATTTCCGCATTATTCACGTTCCGGATTAATTAAACAAGTTTTACTGTATTATGAATTTTAAATGAATCTGCAGCCTGAAATAAGAGATCTCCGAGAGAAATTTCTCTGCCCATTGAAGACCAGATTAGAATTGCGACACTAGTAAACTAAGTATGGGGAATTAAATACTTGCATGGAAGCTTCTTGTACGGAAACCAGAGGGAAAACACCTAGTTGGTAGGCCCAAGAATGAGGTGAGAGAATAACTTTAACTATTGAGGGAAGTAGATTATACAGGGAATGATTGGAAAGCATTATCTCAGGATAGGGATGTATGGAGAGCTTATGTCCACGCGGGCCGTGAACCTACGGGTTCAATAGTGCCAGTGAGTAAGTAAATGAACTAAGTTGTTAGAAAACGTCGTGGAATTATGAACTAAACTCAGTCTGACCTCGTAATTGAAGGGATTGTAGATGACAATAATAAAAATAACCCAGTGTTTTGTGAAAATTAAAAATAGTTTTTCAGGTACATTTAGGACGCTTTTGTGTATGTTATTAAAAATACTATCTTATAATCTGTGAGAAAGGAGAGTATTAGGATCAACTTTATTGGAGAGTATTAAGGCCCAAGCTATTAAGGGAAAATTAATTTCAATTATGCTCTTATCCAATTTTCCTGGAATAATGAACACTCACAACACCACAACGCAGGCCATTACAAGAATGAATGGGTCTATATAGGGAACGTAAAAGGTAAGCCTGCTTCTTTCCAACGTGAGAACCTATCAAATACGCCCTGCACCCTATTCATAACATATACCAAATATCAACATATTACTTGTATTTTGATATATTTTAGTCGTTTATTTATTTTTAAATGCATTTCAGAATAACCTTGTGCGTAAGATGTTCCTAAATAAAATTATTTCCAGATAATATAACTTAAAATCATACTTTTAATATTCTTGTTTGAACATCGTTGAGGTTAAAGTTATTTCAATTATATATATCCATCCATCCATAGTGATTCTGCCCGAGGGCAGGTCTTTCACTGCAATCATAGCATTTTCATGCTATGCTTTGCAGATTTACTAGGGAATTGTAGGTGTGGTAGCTTCCTGTTGCTTTCCACACCGGTGAAGGATGATGAGGATGTTGATGATGATAATGATAAGGATGATGATGATGGCCATATGATTTCAGGGACCGCTTGGGCCTTAAAGTTTTCCTGACATTTGTCTTACAGGCGAGGAAAAACTCCGATAAAAACCTCACCCAGAAAAACTGCCCCGACCGGATCGAACCCGGGCCCGCTGCGTGACAATGCAGCACGCTCCCTCGAGACCACAGCAGTGGACAAATAAATAAATAAATCTTCTTCTTCTTCTTCTTCACGGTTTAGGCTTATTTACTAGCCTGTTCCGGCTCCAAATTGATGCTCTTTCCATCTTTTCCTTGGTCTTCCCAAGCTTCTTCTTCCTCGTGGTGAATAGTTGTATGCTGCTTTTGGTATTCTATTCTCAGTCATCCGTGCCAAGTGTTCTTTCCAGTTTGTTCTGTATTTATCAATTTTTGAGTTTAATTCCTCTATTTTTAGTTGTTGTCTTATTTCTGTGTTATGTTTTTTGTCTGTTCTTTTGATATCCTGCTATTGGTCTGAGGAATCTCATTTCAGCTGCTTGTATCCTGGCAGATTGTTGTGTTGTCACTGCCCATGTTTCGAATCCATAAGTAATAATAGGCACTGCCATTGTTTTGTATAATTTCATTATAGAGTCTTTTCTGGCTTTATTTTTCAAAGTTATTTTTAGTGTACCTGTTATATAATTAAACTTATTTATTTTGTTATTTATATCTGTTTCTGCTGTGTATGATATTTCGCAACCTAGGAAGTTATATGTTACTACTTGTTCTATTGGTTTTATTTTCTAATATTATCTTTGTCCGAACTGGATGAGCACCTTTGAAAGCCATTGTTTTTTATTTTTGTGAGGATATTTCCATGTTGTATTTTTTTGATATTTCAACAAATAAATAAATAAATAAATAAATAAATAAATAAATAAATAAATAAATAAATAAATAAATAAATATAAAAGGTAAACAAAAAAAAAACGTTTTTCTTTGTTCAAATAATTCTGCAAACCACATCGAACCTCTCTTTGCTCCGTCTTACTGGCAGACTTAAATTGCACTCTCTCTCACTCTTCAAGCTTTCTGAATTCCTACACTTCTAGTTACATGGCGTCCAGATTTTGAGAAGTTATCTTCTTACCACAATATTGACACTTGGTCACAAGATAAGTCTGCTAACAATCCTTCTTCATAATACTTCCTCTTATTCTACTTCCTTCACAGTAGCCTCTGCTCGCTCCTGGAATTTCCTTCCTCAAAATATCAGAGGTTGCCGCACACTTGGCACTTTTAAGTCACGCTTATACAAATACATGTTATCAAATAATACATTTTTCTCGACAACTAAATTTATTCTACGTCATTAATACTTTTTAACTGACTTTTTTTATATCTTGTACGTTTTATATTTTAATAGTTAACTCTGGATCCAATCAAATATTTTGTAAATAATAATTATATTGTAGACGTGCCATGTACATTTTGTGTGTATTGTAATTTAGATGTAATAATGATTTTTGTATTTTTTTTAACCTGGTTGAGTGGTAGACAAGGCCTTAAGGCCTTAATTCTGTCAGGTAAAATAAAGCTATTATTATTATTATTATTATTATTATTATTATTATTATTATTATTATTATTATTATTTATTATTATTGGTATTAAAAGATTCCGGGCTATGTGGCCGTGGTCTATAAGTGGCGTTTCTTCCAGACGTTTCTCCCTCAACTGCGGAGGGCATCTTCAGTGGCGAGCGCTTCCAGCTGTTGTTTCCCTGTCGTAGACCCGACTGCAGGGAAACAACAGCTGGAAGCGCTCGCCACTGAAGATTCCCTCCGCAGTTGAGGGAGAAACGTCTGGAAGAAACGCCAGTTATAGACCACGGCCACATAGCCCGGAATCTTTTAATACCATGATTACCGGCCGTGAAAGCCTGCATTCCACAATTTATTATTATTATTATTATTATTATTATTATTATTATTATTATTATTATTATTATTATTATGGGGCACGCTGTAGCGTAGTGGTTAAGGCACTGAGCTACAAGGCAGAGGGTCGAGGGTTCAAGTCCCGTTGGGATCAGGATTTTTAAACTGACCCAAACCCTCTGGCGGCACTATGGCCCTGGGGTCGACTCAGCCTCTAACGGAAATGAGTACCAGACGCTTGTTCTGGGGGTAAAGGCGGCCGTCACGCAGGGCTGACAACCCGGCTGACATAAAGTGCCGATTGTCTAGAAAAAGTGGGAGCCTTAACCTCCTACTACCCCAAGGGCCTCCGGGCCTGTTGTGGGATCACTTTACTTTATTATTATTATTAATTATTATTATTATTATTATTATTATTATTATTATTAAGGTTTTTTCCTGTTAAAATAAATCTTACTGGCAAGATTTTGAGAAGCATAATTTTAAAGTTTTTTTTATTTCGTTTCTATAAATTGAAACATTCCACAATATACAACATTCTATAAATAATCATCTAGGAAGCTACTTACTTTATTTTATATCGTTTTAATTTCATTATATTCCATGTTTTTGTTAGTATTAGCTAGTATTAGATCACATCATCATTATATTTTGTTTAGTCTGTATTTGAATAATATCATAAAATTGTAATAAGTATATAATTTTGTATAACCTAATTCTACTATTCACTGATTGAGTGGAAGAAAAGGCCTTATTGGGCTTAATTCTGCAGCTAAAAAATAAAGCATTATTATTATTATTATTATTATTATTATTATTATTATATTATTATTATTATTATTATTATCATCATCATCATCAATATGGATAAATCTCGATATATGGCAATAGGGGATCTTCCTCAAGATTTAATACTAGAAGAAAATTTAGGGACAATTAAATACACTGAAGAATATAAGTATTTGTGAATTAAATTACTAAAGATGGAAAACAAGAAACAGAGATAAGAAACAGGATCAATATAGGAAAGTATGCTATATCTGCCCTAAATGGAATAGTATGGGACAAACATATCTTCAAAGAAACAAAAAGAACTATTTTTAATATAATAATCAGAAGCATTATTACCTATGGAGCTGATGTGTGGGCTTTAAATGCACAAATGAAAAAAAAAATACTCGCCACTGAAATGGACTGCTGGAGACGTGCTGCAAGAATATCCAGGAAGGATAAAATCAGAAATTCACATATAAAGAAAAAATGCAGATACAATATTCAGTATTAGATTTTATAAAGAAGAAACAATTAAATTGGTACGGACACATTAGAAGGATGGAAGAAGGAAGACTACCTAAGATAATCATGGATTGGGAACCACAGGGAAGAGGAAAAGAAGGGTAGACCAAATATTACGTGGATTCAGGGATTCAATGAAACTAAGAGGGAATGGGAAATAGAAGAATATATATGGATGAACAGACAAGAATGGAAAAATGTGTTGAAACAAATGTGTAGTTAACTGTGAACATGAGTACCGGAAAAATGTATATTCATTGTAAAAGCCGGAATAATAAAAACAAATATTATTATTATTATTATCATTATTATTATCATTATCATTATCATTATCATCATTATTATCATTAATAATAATAATAATAATAAAATTGTAAGGGGCTTCTATTTTACAATTGATTTCGTTCATCATTTTCACAAGGATCGTGCCTTTCTTAATCGTGTAATTTTCAGTGATTAACATTTATTAGATGGTCATCCCACACACGTAATTTCAAAATGTGACTATGGGTCTCAAGAGGGTTCTGTACCTGTAAACTACCGTATTTATATTACTTTGTAAACTACTCCGTAAGCTCTTGGCCTACCATCCGACTGCTGGCCTCACATCCACATGTGTTAATCACTGAGTTAGACGATCATCAGCCAGTGTAGGGGTGACATATGGTGAGCATATCGGGTCCCCCAGCCGTTATAAGCTGGCCTTCTCAACCTGGAGTCGCTAATTATTGTAGCTACCCAAATCCCTCACGATGCTGGGTGGGCACCGGTCCCATACTGACAGAAATTCCATGAGAAAATTTCTTTCCCCATGGGGACTCGAACCAGCGCAAGTCCCGTAGCTCTGCGCCAAGGCTTCTTGCCTTAACCACTCGGCTACGGCGCGGGACATCGTTACTACATTTGTAGTTTTAATCTTTTTATTACAGAGTGTATCTTATAGGCGGAGTTTAATAATATGAAACTATGATAATTTTGACAGTTCAGATGACCCCCTTTCAGATAAACTGCACAGATGAAAACTTTTTTCTACTCATTTTGTAATTTCTCTGTGCTCCAAACTTTGATTTCATGTAGATCTCACTAGGCTTAAGTTATATCTTACTTAAGTATTCAATGATTTTATGTGGTCTTCTATATAATTTATTTATAATAATCAGTATCACTAAATTAACCAAAATGGATTAAAAAATTAGGTAAACAAAAACTTCGTCTTTTTTTTTTCTTGGTGTAATTACCTTTCTACTCACTGCTATCACTCCTTTAAATGTTATGATCATATAAAGGCAAAATAGGCTCCTCCGGCGAGTGACGAGCTTAATGCCGAGCCCACTTCAGAGACAATACGAATTTTAAATATTTAAAATTTGTCTCTAAACAAGGAGAATATTGTGACGTGTCATAATAGAGACGTGTAAATTTCACGGGCGAAGGTGAGAATAGTGGTCTCGCAATGGAAAAAATGGATTCGCGTCTCGCTGATGAGGGGTCGAAAGACTCGCGCAGATCATCAAAATATCTAGCCTCCCATTCCGGAGATATGTATTAGCTTGTACTTCACCTTTCGGGAAAGATCGATGGCCAGAAATTTCCATAATGGAAAGGTATGTATAATAACCCTAGAAAGTTTGCTTTCCACCCTATATAATCTGTTGTTGGGCTGAGAGCGAGTCAGTTGTTAAGTGACAATGGCATAGTGAGCAGCGTTAGAGAAGAAATTGTAACGAGTGGACAGGTCACAGTCTTTACAATAATTGTGTAATAGATAAATGTTAAAACAAGATACATTATTAGTGCAAATTGTGAGTGCACTGTTACACAAAGTTTATAGAATTAGATAAAGTTGCCATATAAACTAAATGAAATATCAAAAAAATACAACATGGAAATATCCTCACAAAAATAAAAAACAATGGCCTTCAAAGGTGCTCATCCAGTTCAGACAAAGATATTAGAAAATAAACCAATAGAACAAGTAGTAACATATAACTTCCTAGGTTGCGAAATATCATTCACAGCAGCAGAAACAGATATAAATAACAAAATAAATAAGTTTAATTATATAACAGGTACACTAAAAATAACTTTGAAAAATAAAGCCAGGAAAGACTCTATAATGAAATTGTACAAGACAATGGCAGTGCCTATTATTACTTATGGATGCGAAACATGGACAGTGACAACACAACAATCTGCCAGGATACAAGCTAGTGAAATGAGATTCCTCAGACCAATAGCAGGATATAAAAGAACATATAAAAAACATAACACAGAAATAAGACAACTAAAAATGGAGGAATTAAACTCAAGAGTAGAGAAATACAGAACAAACTGGAAAGAACACTTGGCAAGGATGACTGAGAATAGAATACCAAAAGCAGCATACAACTATTCACCACGAGGAAGAAGAAGCTTGGGAAGACCAAGGAAAAGATGGAAAGAGCGGCAATTTGGAGCCGGAACAGGCTAGTAAATGAGCCTAAACCGTGAAGAAGAAGAAGAAGAAGATAAAGTTACTGTGGAATATTACACGATCACTTGTGTTATTTGCACCAAAACGACATGAAGACAACCTCATGGCCTACTAATAATGTTATATAGTATTTATGATGGTGTCCCGCGCCGTAGCTGAGTGATTAAGGCAAGAATCCTTGGCGCAGAGCTACGGGACTTGCACTGGTTCGAGTCCCCATGGGGGAAGATATTTTCTCATGGATTTTCGGCCAGTATGGGACCGGTGCCCACCCAGCATCGTGAGGCATTTGATTAACTACACTAAGTAGCGACTCCAGATTGAGAAGACGAGCTATAACGACTGGGAAACCCGACATGCTGACCCCATGTCACCTTTACACTGACTAGATGATCTTCTACCTACATATGGATGTGAGGCCAGCAGCCGGATGGTAGGCCAAGGGCGCTTGCAGAAAAAAAAATTATGATGCTAAGATGAGGTTTTGGGCATTGCTTGGACCTTAACGATTTTCGAAATTTGTCTTACAGGAGATAAAAAACTTCGAGAAATTTCGTCAGTCAGGATACTTTTTCGACTGGGGATCAAAATTGAGCCTGATGCATCAAGAAAATGACATAACCCCTACCGGATTTTGATTAATAATGCTGTTACAAATTTTGGGGCTATGTTTTAACACTTTTCGTTAGGCCTACATATAAAATCCATTTCCTGGTGTTTTGCTAGAAGAGTGAAAGTGGAAGGGAGTTAGACATCATGTAGTATCTTCATCAGTACTAAGAGTCCAGCCAGAGAAAGAGAACTGTCTGAGAGTTGAATGAAAAGCAATAGCGTACATCATCAGGAAATCCGATACAGACACAAGAGCCTCCCCTCTTATGCTCTAATTCTTGACGGGCATTCCACAGTATCTACATCATCTCCTGCCAACTAATTTCTAAATTAACCATTTCAATTAAATGAAACATCTACTTCAATGTATGTATATCCAATTTTCCTATTAAATTCACCACGTTAGTACATTTTATGCCTTCCGTTCAACTGTTTTACGCAATCTTCCTTGTCACTAACAACTGACAGCATGCATGAATTTAGTTAGCATTGTGTGTGTTCAAATTTACTGAATGATGCCGACCTTGATTGAAAGTTCAACTTCCTACATTTCGGGGTTGCCAACCTAAATAACTATACTGTAATAAAATAACTATACTGTAACAATATATATTACAACCCACGCGAGGGAAGTAAAACCACTGCCCTTTATGTATATACAAAAATATATCCAAAAGGTAGTGTTAATATACATTATATGAAATAAATCACTGCTTTTTAAATGAACTGAACCTTATTTGAAACAATATTGAAGGTTGACTTAACAAAATTCTACTGAAAACTTTGAGACTTTTTAGCTTTAGGTCCAATACTCTTCTTTTTGGGGAAGCTAACTAGTGTAACAAAATCTGCAATATTGATAACTTCTTTTAAATTTATCATCGTCATCAGCATTGAATGTTCTGACCACAAACTCGTTGGAGACTTTAATCTTTCCTATGCACGAAATAAGCGACCATACTTTTTTCACTTACAATACATTTCTTCTCCTCCAGATACTTTCAGAATGAAATGTATGTTTCTTCATACCTTAATTTAGATTTCTCTGGCAGTAAAGAAGCACATTATTATTATTAAGAGCCCCACCACCATCCCCCTGGGTTTCCTCGGGCTTAATGTCCATATCCCCAGGTCTGCTCTTGTCCCTAATTACTCTCTGCTGTTTTTATTATGTTCATTTTCAGGATACAAGTTTCGGGTGTTTGTTCTTAATACTACTTATATGCAGTTATTTTTACATAATGATCCTTAACCTAAGTCTTAAATCTACCACCTAATCTAGTAATATTTACATGGTGTTGTGTTAAAACTAATACTTAATTTACTAACTTACAACTAACTTATTGCTAGATTACATATAATCCCTTCTTCTATGTCTGCGGATGTCCTCCTCTTGGCGTTGAGTAAGGACCCATCCGACGAACTTTCTCACTGCTTGATATGGCTGTTTTTCTGTCCAAAACCGTAGAGGACAGAAGCACACTCAACTTTCCACGGATCCTTCAATTTCGTCGCTTTGATTACAATCATTCATACTTGTAGCCATTTTATGCGAGATAGATATCAAAGCCTGCTGTAAACTCAAGAATTATTTTCGGCATTTAGCATATATACATTGACCAAACTGCTAACGTCAGTCAATTGCTTATAATGAACGCAAATATTTTCAACAAAGATGCTATTATTTTACTATTATTTATTATTTTGAAAACACCATCGCGCAAAAAGTAATGTACAACGCACGTTTGTGAAGTGTTTTACAGATTTGCGCGATAGTGCGTTTTGTCGTTCTTACAGCAATGATGACCATGATTGAAAGTTCAACTATTTCGGTGTTGCCAACCTAAATAACTATATTTTAATAAAATAACTATACTGTAATATTACACATTACTACATATTACAAACACGCGTGTGGGAAGTAAACCACTGCCCTATATGTATACTACATACAATGTATATACAAAAAATATCCAAAAGTTAGTATTAATATACATTATACGAAACACGTCACTGCATTTAAATGAACTGAACTTTAATATAAAACAATAAATGCGTACTTGCCGCCATTTTGTCAGTAATTGGTCTCACTGCCTCCTGTTTTAACTAATAAACTTTGCCCACACTCTTAAAATTTGTCAGTTGTTTATAATGAACGCAAATATTCCAAACAAAGATGTTATTATTTTACTATTTATTTATTATTTTTGAAAACACCATCGCGCAAAAAAAAAAAAATGTACAACGCACGTTTGTGAAGTGTTTTACAGAATCTCGGAAATTAAAAACCGAGCGATTTCCTCCTCGCTTCTGTAAAAACCACTTCCCAGCCTCGCATCGTATTATACTATTTTGCCACGATAGCGCCATCTGTCCTACTTACAGCAATGACGACCATCATTGAAAGTTCCGATCCGATTGAGGGTCTTTCCACTTTTCAGCGGTTGCCCTTTTACCAGCCGGCTGCTGGCCCTTCACATCCACATGTGTCAATCACAGAGGTAGATGATCAACAGCCAGTGTAGGGGTGACATGTGGTTTACATGTCGAGTACAAACCACAGCCGTTATTACTTGCTGTTCCTCAACCTGAGCCCCGCTAATTATTGTAGTTTTACCCCAATTGCCTAACGATGGATGGGTGGGCACCGGTCCCATACTGGCGGAAATATCATGAGAAAATTTCTTCCCCCATGGAGACTCGAACCAGCGCAAGTCCGGTAGCTCTGCGCCAAGGCTTCCTACCTTAACCGCTCGGCTACGGCGCGGAACATTGAAAGTTCAAGTTCCTAAATTTCTAAATAACTTAATAACTATACTGTAATATTCGAAATTACCTACTTAGGGCGGGAAGTAAAATCACAGCCCTTTATGTATACTACATACAATGTATATACAAAAAAATATATCCAGAAGGTAGTGTTAATATACATTACACGAAACAAATCACTGCATTTTAAATGAACTGAACTTTATTTGAAGCAATATAAAACAATAAATTCGTACTTCCGCCATTTATACGTGATTGGTGCCTGGACCTGCTGAAGTCTCAACTAAATTGTTTTCGACATTTACCGTATATAGGCCTACATTGGCCAGACTGCTAACGTCAATCAGTTGCCTATAATGAACGAAATATTTCCAACAAAGATATTATGTTAAATATATATAATTTTTACCTGGTAAGTCAGTCGTCCTGAACTAAATTATTAAACTCCAAGTTATTCTAATATGGAGGCCTTTCGAAAACAATGTTTCATCATCTGCGTTTTAACTGGAACTGATGTTTTCGAAATACTTCCATATTAGAATAACTTGAAGTTTAATAACTTAGTTGAGGACGACTGACTTACCAGATAAAAATTAAATATATTTAACATCTCATTACATAACCTCAACGGTGCTTTAGTATTAATTTCAAAAGCGTTGAAATATGTTATTTTATATAATTTATTATTTTGAAAAAAAAACATCGTGCAAAAAATAATGTACAACACACGTTTGTGAAGTGTTTTACTGAATCTCGGGCATTAAAAAACACTTCCCAACGTCGCATATAATAGGCCTATACTATACTGGGGCATTAGATAAGTTATGCAACACTTATAACACCACAAAAAACATATTGGTATGTGTGGTGGGAACTGGAATTTGAACTCAAGCCTTTCCGATCACGAGTCTTAGACGCTAACTCGATCAGTTGATGCAAAGTTATATTTTCAATAAGTGTTTCTGCTTTGGGGATACATTTTATATTGATAGTTTGCGTTAAGTATATTATAGACATTTCTCGGAACTGAAATTTGTCCTTTAAAAATATGAACAGAGGCCTCGAGGCATTTCGTGTTTGTGTTGGCTGTTGAATATTTAAAGAACTGTTTTGTATTGCTAGATCGTGTATTAAATTAATAATGACATGTTAAAATGTTTATGTATCATGTTCGAATTTTTTATGTCGGTTTGAATTAATTATCACAGCATGTTGAATTAGCTCTCTTACCGTAAAATAAACAAAATGCGTTACCCTCAATCTATTAATATTTATTGATGTAATGTTAGAAATTTTAACAATAGGATGTCAAAACAAAAGTCCGTCAATCAGGAACTGCATAAAGTAAGCGAATGTCTGACCAAGTTAAGTTTATGGCCCTATTTTGTTGGTTTGCAGAATAGGCCTACATATTTCCGATTGAGGGTCTTTCCACTTTTCAGCGGTTGTCCTTTTACCAGCCGGCTGCTGGCCCTTCACATCCACATGTGTTAATCACAGAGGTAGATGATCAACAGCCAGTGTAGGGATGATCAACAGCCATTATAGCTGGTTCCTCAACCTGGAGCCGCTACTTATTGTAGCTACCCAATTGCCTCACGATGCTGGGTGGGCACCGGTCCCATACTGGCCGAAATCCCATGAGAAAATTTCTTCCCCCATGGAGACTCGAACCAGCGCAAGTCCGGTAGCTCTGCGCCAAGGCTTCCTACCTTAACCGCTCGGCAACGCGCGCGGGACAGAATAACCCTACATATTTAATTAATTAATTAAGTGTATATTCCAAGTTTCGTAGCGAGATAATAAAATTTTTGATAGCTAGGAAGCACTTCATTTTAGTTTTATTTTCAGACGAGGCGGCTCCATGGCGCAAGAGGTTAGACGCTCTCCTCTCACAGCTGGGGTCCCAAGATCGAGTCTCGGTCACTCCATGTGGGTTTCGTGGCGGACGAAACGGAGCTTGGGCAGGTTTTCCTCGGTATTTCTCTCGTTTTCACCTGTCACAATTTCATTCCACCATTTCTCCATACTCATCCATTTTGTTTCATTTCGTTCATCTACTCCTGTGATGGTGCGTCAGACGTTCATCTGCTCCTGTGATGGTGCGTCAGACGTTTATCTGCTCCTGTGATGGTGCGTCAGACGTTCATCTGCTCCTGTGATGGTGCGTCAGACGTTCATCTGCTCCTGTGATGGTGCGTCAGACGTTCATCTGCTCCTGTGATGGTGCGTCAGACGTTCATCTGCTCCTGTGATGGTGCGTCAGACGTTCATCTGCTCCTGTGATGGTGCGTCAGACGTTCATCTGGTCCTGTGATGGTGCGTCAGATGTTCATCTGCTCCTGTGATGGTGCGTCAGACGTTCATCTGCTCCTGTGATGGTGCGTCAGACGTTCATCTGCTCCTGTGATGGTGCGTCAGACGTTCATCTGCTCCTGTGATGGTGCGTCAGACGTTCATCTGCTCCTGTGATGGTGCGTCAGACGTTCATCTGCTCCTGTGATGGTGCGTCAGACGTTCATCTGCTCCTGTGATGGTGCGTCAGACGTTCATCTGCTCTTGTGATGGGTTCGACCGGGACCCTTGCCATTCACAGACTTCTATATAGGATACTTCATCTCATCTCGTCCCTCGATCCAACCCTGCATTGGACACGATTTGAGGATATATATAAATAGATCATCGGTTGATTAATGTGTTTGACATCGTCCGATTACTAATAGCCAATTTTGTCGGTCCATCCAATCTCCTAGTTGTTGATGTTTCTCCTTCATTTATAAATATATTCCCTGACTGCAGGAGGTTTTAGGTTTTCCTCTGCCTCGCCTTCCCTCAGGTTTCCATTCGAAAACACATTTTGATAGCCGATCCTCTGCCATTCGCTGGACATGTCCGTACCATCTTAATTGCTGAGTTTTAATTTAATCTAAAATAGTGTCTTCAATCTTCATTTTCTCCCTTATAATTGAATTTGTACTTTTTTCTCTTCTTGAAATTCTTGCTGCCATTCGTATAAAATCCTTTTCTATTGCCATAAGATACTTATTTATTTTTGTTGCTAATGGCCTCTGTGTGAGATGATATATATATATATATATATACTTACTTACTTACTCACTGGCACTATCGAACCCGTAGGTCCATGGCCGTGCGGACATAAGCTCTCCATACATCCCTATCCTGAGCTAATGCTTTGCAATCATTCCCTGTATAATCTACTTCCCTCAAATCATAGATCATGTTATTCTCCCACCTCATTCTTGGTCTACCAACTGCGCGTTTTCCCTCTGGCTTTCCTACAAGAAGCTTCCATATATATATATATATATATATATATATATATATATTCAGACACTCTAACATTTTTTTCATATCGCATCTATGATATTTGGGTTATACAGTTTACTACATAGAGTATGTAGAATTGTAGGCTTTCGCGGCCAGTGCCCTGATTCTTGTTAAGTTTGTCTTCCAGGCTGAATGGCCGTGGTCCACTTTTATTTAAGCTCGACGTTTCGTCTACTACTGCGGCAGACATCTTTGGAAGATTCTGCGAGATCTCTATGAACTCCTCAGCTGCCGGCTGGAGCCGGCTTTTATTCAACTGTCAAACCAGCTCTGGGCTAATATGGTTACTGTAGATTTTCAGGCTCATAAAATATCCTTAAGCCTGAAGAAGAGGCCTCTAAGCAAACATTATCGACCTCATCATTCAAGTAATAACTTAGTTATCTGATTCATGCCTGATTGGGTCGGTATGTTGACCACATACCATCCATGATATCTGTGAGCAAATAGGCGTAACTAAATTAACTTTGTCTAATAACTCCTAAAGAAAGTTAAGCTTACGCTCAACATCGGGCTGCTATGTAGATACGCATAGCCATCTTTAAAAAAAACTGTGATATCCTGAGAGCTATGCATAGATTTTAAATTGTCTCCGTTTAGTTAGACTTGCACGAATGTGTCTAAATGGCACAATGAGTAGATTGCGTGTAGGCAAACAGTTTTCGGATACTTTTGAAATTCACAATGTGTTAAACAAGGAGATGCACTATCTTCTCTACTATTCAATTTTGTATTAGATCATGCTATCAAATCTTTAGAGAATGAAGGACTACAACTCAATTGTATTAATAGGCTGTTAATGTATGTTGGTGAAGAAGTATTATTGAGCGATAACGAGGAGATACTAAGGGCCAAAACACACACACACTATTGAATAACACTAAGAAATTGAGACTGGAAGTAAACATCAATAAAACTAAATATGTGTTCACACATATAAATTCATTATATAATGGAAATGGACACCTAATGACAAATGAAGGAAATTTTGAAGAAGTAGCTGATTTCGAGTATCTAGGTACCATAATTACAAATAGGAATGAGATGCGCAAAGAAATTAAACCTAGGCTCAATTCTAGAAATGCATGCTGTTATGCATTACAGCGACTCTGGTTTTCCCGACTCCTTTCAAATAACGTTAAACTGAAAATATATAGCCTAAAACGGTTATTCTCCCCGTTATATTACATGGATGCGAAACACGGACTCTTACTTTAAGGGAGGAAAGAAGATTACGAGTATTTGAGAATTAAGTTCTTAGGAAATTTTTTGGGCCAAAAACAGATGAACAGACAGGTGAATAGAGAAAAGTGCATAATAGGTAGCTACATGATATGTATAGGAAGCCAGATATAATATGAACAGTTAAGTCTCGTAGGCTGCGATGGATAGGATAAGTGACACATATGGGGGGTGAAAGAGGTGCATGTAAGAAAACCTGAGGGAAAGCGCCCAGTTGTTAGATCAATAATGAGATGGGAAAAATAACTTATCCATGATTGGAGGGAAGTAGATGATTGAATGAGTAGATCTCAGGATAGGGATGTATGGAGAGCTTATGTCCGCGCGGCCATGAACCAACGGGTTAGATAGTGCCAGTGAATTAGTTTTGTGATTATTACAGTACACTCGTTTGTCTACCATTTTACAAGATTGTAAAGTAGTTAAATGAGGCAGAAATAAAATATTTAGTTTTCTTTTGTATGTGAAATATATTTATTATGACATTTAATACCTGGAAGTCAAATTTGATATAATTTTAATATAGCTAAACGGTAAAGGAAGAGAGAATAAGTTTTTTTTTTGTTCTGTTTGAATTGAAAGTTTATTCTTCTGTTTAATTAATTCGCATGTCAGACTTGTACAAGATGCTTCGCGTTATGAACTTCTTCGAACTTCAAAAAAACAAACAAAGCGAACAAGTAATAATGACTTTAATAGGCCTGCACAAAGCACAAAGATACCAAACTTGACGTAAACTCTTTCTTCTCTTGAGTGTTAATTACCTACATATAATGTTATAATTTAATGATACAGTTTTAAGGAGGGTTTTTTGCATTACGCATGGCCTTTGTCACGAGTAAGGCTTCGGGTTCAAATTCTGTTATTCGGTACTCGAATTCAATGTTGTTAAAGATCCAATGCATATAACTTGTTACAAATATAAATATAATTTATTATGGTGACCTGGGTTTGAATTCCAGCGGAGTAAGGGATTTTAACCTAAAACACCACCTTGTGCCAGGGCATGTCTCTCCTGTGTTTCTATCAAAAAAATACGTCTTTGGTGGATCTGTCGGATTAGGATGAAATGGAATCTAATATTGCCATAACATTATTATTATTATTATTATTATTATTATTATTATTATTATTATTATTATTATTATTATTATTATTATTATTATTGAATAGAATACAAAGTGCAGAAATGACCTTTCTAAGAAGGACCAAAGGATGCACAAAATTGGACCACACAAGAAATGTAGAAATAAGAAGAGAATTATAAATATATTCAATAAATGATAGAATCCAACAATCAAGAAGAAATATTGCTGAAGATAGTATGTCATTATAAACCAAAAGGATTAAGGGATTTAGGAAGACCTAGGAAGTGATGGAAGAACGCATTGTGGATTCGGAACAAACGAATCGGCTAAATCTTGAAGTGAAGATTATTATTATTATTATTATTATTATTATTATTATTATTATTATTATTATTATTATTATTATTCGATAACACAGTGGAAATTAAAAATAGAATCGCTCAAACAAAACAAGCAATAAATGCTTTAAACTCTGTTTGGTGGAGCAAAAATATTTCAAAGAATAGAAAATTACAAATATATCAAACCATACTTAAGAGCATTTTAACATATGGTGCTGAAGTCTGGCAAATTCCTGCCAGGGAAACGAAAATAATTTTAATGGATGTTTTAAGAGGATCAGCTGGAAAATCTATGGATAGAATACGAAATAAAGAAATAGGGAAATTATGGGAGTAGAAGAGGAGCCGGACATCATAGACATTATAGAAAAGAAAATATTACAGTGGTATGGCCATGTCAAAAGAATGCCAGAGCAAAGATTGCCTAAAATTGTTATGGAATGGATCTCAATGGAAAGGAGGAAGACGGAAGAAAATTTGGATAGAAGGGGTACAAGCAGCTATGAATATCAGAGGAATGGAGGAAGATCAATGGATGGACGGAGGAATGGCATTTGGTTTCCGGAAGACGGCGGCAGCTGCCATGATACCGGATGATGATGATTATTATTATTACTTACTTACTCACTCACTGGCACTATCGAACCCGTAGGTTCATGGCCGCGCAGACATAAGCACTCCATACATCCCTATACTGGGCTAATGCTTTCCAATCATTCCCTGTGTAATCTACTTCCCTCAAATCATAGTTAATGTTATTCTCCCACCTCATTCTTGGTCTACCTACCGGGCGTTTTCCCTCCGGCTTTCCTACAAGAAGCTTCCATGCACGTCTTTCGTTCCCCATACGCGCAACATGTCCTGCCCATCGCAGTCTACGAGACTTAACAGTTCTTATTATATCTGGCTTCCTATAAAGACCAATTAGTTCCTTGTTACGTAGTCTACTCCATTCACCTGTTTGTTCATCTCTCTTTGGTCCAACAATTTTCCTAAGAATTTTATTCTCAAAAACTCGTAATCCCATTTCCTCCCTTAAAGTAAGAGTCCATATTATTATTATTATTATTATTATTATTATTATTATTATTATTGTATATTATTATTATTATTATTATTATCATTATCATTATTATCATTATTATTGTTATTATTATTATTATTATTATTATTATTATTATTGCACAGGGTGTTTCAGAATAAGTATTACAGACTTCTAGGGGTTGTACTATAAGTGTGGTTCTGCGAGACGACCCCATTGTTCGTTGCACAAAGTGTACCTACGACGCATTTTTTCATACATACGCGCCACAAGACCTGGTGTGTGTTCAATAATATCTTCTGCCGTCAGAATTCGTGCAAGATCATCTTCATCCGACTCGACAGGCGTAGCACAACCCCTAGAAGTCTGTAATACTTATTCTGAAACACAAGACACACGATATTAGCCCATTGTGTTTTCGATCTTAAATGTAATTTTACATCGAAATAGTACGTTTCCAGACATGGGTTCCTCATTAGAATTTTATATATTAAGTCCCCTCTACAACCTCTACTTATTCTGAAACACCCTGTATTAAAGATAGACGATAATAGGAGGGCCAGAAAAAAATTAGAGTATTATTAATTTTGGCGGCTCCGTGGCGGAAGCGGTTAGACGGTCGCCTCTCACCGCTGGGGTCCCGAGATCGAGTCTCGATCATCTATTTTCGTGGCGAACGAAACGGAGCTTGGGCATATTTTTCTCGGGTTTCTCCCGTTTTCCCTTCCACAATTTCATTCCATCATTTCTCCATACTCATCTCATCAATTCCATTTCGTTTTTCTACCCCAGTGATTGTGCGTCAGGGCGTGGTCGGCCGGCACCCTTGTCATTCACAGATCTCTCTCTCTCTCTCTCTCTCTCTCTCTCTCTCTCTCTCTCTCTCTCTCTCTCTCTCTATATATATATATATATATATATATATATATATAATAAGCTCATCTCATCTCAACTCTCGACCCGACCCTACCCTTAGTTGAACACAAGTTTAGAGGGAACTTGTTTGAGTATGAGATCTCAGGGTCTTGCAGTTCAGTAAAATATAGGCTACTCGTAGCATATGATAATTGAATATTTATTGATACTTATTAAAGTATATTTGAAAATACAACTTATTTGTAACGGAATAGATGAAGTATTACTTTATCTTTTACACTTGATCAATTCTAAAGTCTCTTCTTCTTCTTCTTCACGATTTAGGTTCCAAATTGCTGCTCTTTCCATCTTTTCCTTGGTCTTCCCTATGGATTACCACCTTGTCGTGGTAGGGAGGCTTAGTACCAATGACCCAGATGATCATAACCGGGAAGCCTTGGCTTGCGGTTAGATAAGAGGAGAGGGAACTAAGAATAATCCGCAACGTGGGAACAACGACCATACTGGAAGCTGCAAACACGGAAGACCACAACGGCAGACACGGCGGAGATAGAAATATCGGAACGGCGAAAATGGCGGAAGTGACAACCCAATCTCTGGGGATGAAATAAGAGATCCAGCTCGGGGAAACAGAAGTGAAGTCCTCAACGGCAGAAGGCGGAAGAGGCAACCCTTCTTGTGGGGATAAAACACAAGGAAGGAAGTCCAAAGGCTTTAAGGAGGCAGCCCTCCAAAGGACTAACCCTGCAGAACGTTAGTACGTAATCAGGGGACACTTCAAAATACTTACAAGCTCCAAAGGGATAGCCGAACTGTCCAATCAATTCTAAAGTTCCAAAAAAGGGTTCACGTAAAATGTATTTAAGTTCAATTCTGGTGTCGATTTAAATTAAAGTACCAGTTAAACGCGATAGTAGAAATATATCGCAATCAGAGCACAAGTACCGAGTTCCGAATAACACTGTAGGTTCCGATACACGATACCGAGTGACTTTGTAGGTTCGGATTCACGATACCGAATGAATTTCTAGTGACTAGTGTCCTCTAAAGGTAAATTCTGGCCACACTCTCGGTTTGATTACCCTTCAGCTATTCAGTTTTAAACTAACTAACTCACTGGCACTGTCGAACCCGTAGGTTCATGGCCGCGTGGACATAAGCTCTCCATACATCCCTATCCTGAGCTAATGCTTTCCAATCATTCCCTGTATAATCTACTTCCCTCAAATCATAGTTAATGTTATTTTCCCACCTCATTCTTGGTCTACCAACTGGGCGTCTTCCCTCTGGCTTTCCTACAAGAAGCTTCCATGCAAGTCTTTCATTCCCCATACGTGCAACATGTCCTGCCCATCGCAGTCTACGAGACTTAACTGTTCTCATTATATCTGACTTCCTATAAAGACCATGTAATTTATTGTTAAGCAGTCTTCTCCTTTCACCTGTCTGTTCATCTCTCTTTGGTCCAAAATTTTTCCTAAGAACTTTATTCTGAAATACTCGTAATCTCCTTTCCTCCCTTAAAGTAAGAGTCCATGTTTCGCATCCATATAATATAACTGGTCGAATAATTGTTTTATATATTTTCAGTTTAACGTTTTTTGAAAGGAGTTGGGAAGTCAAGAGTTTCTGCAATGCATAATAGCACGCATTTCCAGAATTGAGCCTATGTTTAATTTCCTTGTGCATCTCATTCCTGTTTGTGATTATTGTTCCTAGGTACCGGTATTTGAATTCAGCCACTTCCTCAAAATTTCCGTCCTTTGTCATTAGCTGTCCATTTCCATTATATAATGTATTTCTATGTGTGACCATATATTTAGTTTTATTGATATTTACTTCGAGCCCCAATTTCTTAGTTTTACTCAGTAGTGTGTGCGTGTTGGCCTTTAGTATCTCCTCGCTATCGCCCAATAGTACTCCATCATCAGCATAAACTAACAACTTATTAATACCATTGAGTTGTAAGCCTTCTTCATCCTCTAAAGATTCATCTATTCAGTTTTATATTACTTACTTACTTACTTACTTACTTACTTTCTTTCTTACTTACTTACTTACTTACTCAGTGGCACTATCGAACCTGCAGGTTCATGGCCGCGCGAGCATAAGCTCTCCATACATCCCTATCCTGAGATAATGCTTTCCAATCATTTCCTGTATAATCTACTTCCCTCAAATCATAGTTAATTTATTCTTCTCCACCTCATTCTTGGTCTACCAACTGGGCGTTTTCCCTCTGGTTACCCCAGTTGAACCCATGTCATCATTTCTTGACGGTTGTAATTTACGGTGAAAGATCGTCACTCTCTCGCCCAATGTACTTTTTTCGTCTGGCTTATCACCTCGACCAGTCGGGAATGGGTAACCCTATCGGCAGCAATGCTACCGCCGGCATAGCTCTCAGGATCATTTAAGCACGCAAGCCACTCCACCACGACAAGGTAAATATACCATGAAGGGATTCAGTTTTACATTGGTTAATTAAATTTAAACATTGGTAATTGAGTAAACTGTTTTGGTACACAACATTTGTTAGCCTTTCAAATCAAAATAATATATGCAGGGTTTCATAATATATTGGATTGACATTATTGTGTTATAACTTGGAATGGGATGGAAATGACTTCTTGATTAGACTGGTATTGTTGCTAAGCTGGACATTTGATGACAAGTGGAATGAGAGCGAGATGTGTATGTATCATGTCTAACCTTCACAAGGACCTCAAGCTCTCCCCATAGTAGCAGCTAGAGATTAAACCGTAAAATCGATACTATTTATCCGCGGTCAGAGTAATCCGCTTAGGCGAAATGAGAATCGCTGTCGACTAAGCCGGTCTGTTGACTGGCGGATTTGAGTGCACCCCCACCCCTAGTTTGCTGGCCGGCGGGCTGGAACCACCCTTCTAACTTCACAGCCAGTTGCCGTGTAAGGTTTATACATGTATGTAGCGATTCCGTTGACTTTCCAAAACAAATATTTCAACGAACCCCAGCTGTATTTTTCCATTAAAATAGTGTGGTCAAAACGTATTATAAATTTGCACTAATCTTGCTCAATGGCATGCTTTGATATTAGAAGGCAAACATGGATCGTCATAATTGTAATGGCATCGAGTAGGGTGGTCGTCATTAGCCTATTCCAGACGATTCGTCCATATCCTATGTCCATAATTTATTTAATACAAGTTATGTTTTTGTACATTGAAAAATTTTATCTGGCCTTTCTTGAGGTCCGCTTAAATTTTGTTTACCTTTTTAAAAAAATATATATATTTATATATACATCTCATATGAAGAAGAAAAGGATCTAAATGCAAAAAATCTAAATTTTTAAGAATTTTAGGGTTAATAATTTATATCTTCAAGCCACAGTTAGTCCAAAAGCATTCAAGACTGAAAGTGTATAAAACACTGGCTCTTCCAACTCTTTTGTATGGTAGCGAAGTATGGGCGTTGAAACAGAAGGATATACAGAGACTTAGATCTGCTGAAATGAGATATCTTCGGAGGACTGCAGGATACACACTACTAGATCACAAAAAAAATGAAAACATCTTAGAAGAATTACACATGTAATCTTTAGAAAACAAAATTTCTGATTATAAGTCAAGATGGATGCAACATGTTCATCGAATGGAAGATTACAGAATACCCAAACAAATGTTAAGATATCAACCTGCAGGAAGAAGAAGACCAGGACGTCCACTCAAAATACTTTTGGATGGTGTTTCTCTTGAGGCCGAAACAGGTCAACAAATGGCCTAAATTCGTGAATGTACTATGATGATGATGATTTATATATACATGGCATGATAAGAAAAATAAATGCCTGAACGGGATTTGAACTCGGAAATCTGGGTCGGTACCCCAGCGTGTTATCTATTACACCACCAGGTGAATCCAAATCAAACGCTTATTTTTCTTATATATATTCTCGATTATTACTTGATGCCGCGAGAACTCGGTCTTCACTGCCACCTAGTAGCTGACTATAACAAGTAAGCAAATTAAAGAGAATATTTTTACTTTATAGCTGTGACGCTTTATCGATGTTATAATTAAATTTTTTGCATTGAGCAACGCAAGCTTAATATATAGCTATTATGCATTACAGAAACTTTTGTTGTTCCAACTCCTTTCAAAAAACGTTAAACTGAAAATATATAAAACTGTTATTCTACTAGTTACATTATATGGATGCGAAACATGGACTCTTCCTTTAAGGGAGGAAAGGAGATTACGAGTATTTGAGAATAAAGTATTTAGGGAAATTTTTGGACCAAAGAGAGATGAACAGACAGGTGAAAGGAGAAGATTACACAACAATGAGCTGCATGGTCTTTATACGAAGCCAGATATAATAAGAACAGTTAAGTCTCGTAGACTGCGATGGGCAGGACATGTGGCACATATGGGGAATGAAAGACATACATGGAAGCTTCTTGTAGCAAAACCAGAGGGAAAACGCCAAGTTGGTAGACCAAGAATGAGGTGAGAGAATAACATTAACTATGATTTGGGGGAAGTAGATTATACAGGGAATTATTGGTAAGCATTAGCTCAGGATAGAGGTGTATGGAGAGCTTATGTCCGCGCGGCCATGAACCTACGGGTTCAACACTGCCAGTAAGTAATAGATTATTATTATTATTATTATTATTATTATTATTATTATTATTATTAAGAAATGGTTTTTGGGGTTTCTTGATAATTCCTTGAAAATGGCACGTGGATCATGTCGAAACGTCGGAATCAGAGGTTAAAGGACAACCTTGAATCCATGAATCATTTCTTAATCATAAGTAATGTCACGAATGATTTCCAAATCATCGATAAATTCACGAGTCACGGACTTGAAGTTCTTTTACGTGCCGTGAATCTTGGATACGAGTCCCAGGGCTTTATTTCCCTTCCGAAGAAAGCAGTACTCAGGATTTTTACGCTTTCAAAAATCTATCGAAAGTGGCCGGTTTGGCCCTCGAAAATACTATAGTTGCACCTTGATGGTAGCCACTAGTCAACCGGGACCGATAATTTCCCATCTTTTTTAAAACATTAAATTGCTCTCTTTGCAAAAATGTAAATGGGTTATTCCATCACAACGATCGTCATGTTTTACGTACAGTTCACTTGTTATGCTTTGTAAATACAGCATTTGAAACAATCTTGAAAATCAAATAAATAAGTAAATAAATAAATCATCATCAGCAACATGAACAAATTCGTTTTAGGCCATGTGGCCTGTACGGTAAACCTAGCGAAGATGGTCTTGATCTTTTCACCGATGTTTTGGTCTTCCTTGGTCCCTTTGTCCAGTTGGGGTATATTGGAATGCCAATTTTGGAAGTCTATTTCTTCCCATTCTCCTCAGATGATTTTTCCATTGTTGTTGGTATCTTTGTATATCTTCATTTAAACTTGTTACTCCAAGTTTTCCTCTGATAATAGTGTTCCTTTATATATATATATATATCCATCCATAGTAATTCTGCACGAGGGCAGGTCCTTCACTGCAATCATAGCATTTTCATGCTATGCTTGCAGCTTTACTAGGGAATTGTGTAGGTGTGGTAGCTTCCCGTTGCTTTCCACACCGGTACAGGATGATGATGATGATAAGGATGATGATAATGATAAGGATAATCATGATGATGATGGCCATATGATTTCGGGGACCGTTTGGGCCTGACATTGTCTTACAGGTGAGCAAAAACCCCGATAAAAACCTCACCCAGAAAAACTGCCCCGACCGGGGATCGAACCCGGGCCCGCTGCGTGACAAGGCAGCACGCTACCTCGAGACCACAGCGGTGGGTTATATATATATATATATATACATATGTAGCTTATTTTTCTCACAAGGGAACTGTTAAGCATTGCATGCCAAAACTACCATGAAATTTCTCCCCTATGGGCATTGTGATATACCAAGGTAGTGACGAACAAAAATACTGCCGCTTTTAATTGCAAGGCACAGAAAGCGAAGCCAGAATCCAGCAATGGCAGCCCACTGTGCTAAGCAAATGGACGTCCCTGCTTGAGTAGAGAGGAGTGGAGTGAGACACCAAGTAAGGCGTTGTATTACTTTCCTGTAGTTCAAATGAGAAATTTGGCCTTAGATTTTAGTGTTTTGCAGTTAAAAGCGGCATATAATTTTTTGGACACAGCCTTAGTACATCTCAGCGCTTCTCTCGTAGAAATTTAAAGGTAAGTTTCGCCGTGCAATGTTTGAAATTTACCATTTCAGATAAATTAACACCAATATCTTGAAATCCAAAATTTGTCTTCTCTGTCATGGGTTATTAACACTAAAAAAAAAAATTCTTCGTGAATTTCATTACAATTGGATGTCAAAATGACATTCATTATGGATTTCATCCATTTTCGTAACTTTAGGAGGAAGGAAAATAAATTTATAAATTTCATGATAATCATCATCCTCTTCACTTCAAGATTTAGGCGATTCGCCTGTTCCAAATTCACAATGATTTCTTCCATCTATTCTTAGGTCTTCCTACATCCCTTAGTCCCATTGATTTATAATGATATGCTATCTTAGGCAATCTAATTTCTTCCATTCTTTAAACGTACTGTTCCCATCCGACGCGGCGTTGTTGAATTCTATCATTTATTGAATATATTTTTAATTCACTTCTTATTTCTTCATCTCTTATGTGGTCCAGTTTTGTGCATCGTTTGGTCCTTCTTAGAAAGGTAATTTCTGCACTTTGTATTCTACTCGATCTCCTCTTATTTGTTACCCAGGACTCCCGAATAAAAGTGCCGGTACCGTCATTGTTTTGTAGAACTTCAATCTTGTATCCTTTCTTGTTTTATGTTTTAGTATTAATACAATAGAAGGATCTTCTTGGTGACAAATATGTATTATAAGAAGTTAATAATAGACCCAAATCACCAAATTAAAATTTAAAAGAGCCAACACTTAGAATAGAGAATCTATCATTTTCAAGACTATTATTGACTTTTTAAAATTTTAACAAAACGCTTAAATGATACGGCCATGTACAAAGAATGGAAAATGAAAAATGACCAAAAAATATTTACCAATGTTCTCCCCCTGGAAGAAATAAACGTGGCAGACCAAGATTGAAATGGAAAACCTACTTCAGAACAATAATGGAGGATAGGAATTTGGAAGAGGGAGATTGGAATGATAGAGATAAATGGAAACTGAAGACGGCAAACCTATAAGTGGGGGAAAGGCGAAGAAGAAAGAAGAACATTTTAATTTGGTGATTTGGGTCTTTTATTAACTTCATATACTATGTTTCAGTGTTCTATGAATGGTGCCACATATATTTGAAAATTTCATAATTTATTGTCTATGTAATTTCTTAATCCATATCCAGAAGACAATTCACAACCTAGGTAATTAAAATTCAAACACTTGTGATGCAGGTTTATTTTCTATTATCATTTTCGACCTTACGATTATAGGATAGAAACCAAGGAAGATGAACATGCGGATTAAAGATGAGGCCATTGAGCAAGTGGAGAGCTTCAAATACTTGGGTTGTACTATCAGTAGTAACATGAACTGCGGTCAAGAAGTAAAGCTGACGATAGCAATGGCAAAATAAGCTTTCAACAAGAAGACCTTTGGCAAAATAATTAAGGAAGAGGCTAAATGAAGTGCTTTGTGTGGAGTTTAGCTTTTGAGATGTGGGTATGGAGAAGAATGGAACGTATAAAATGGACAGACAAAGTAAGAAATAAAGATGTGCTAGACAGAGTGGGTGAAAGAAGAACAATGCTGGAATTCATAAAGAAGAGGAAAATAAATTGGATTGGTCACTGGCTAAGAAGAAACTGCCTGCTGAAGGATGTTCTAGAAGGAATGGTCAACGGAAAGAAAGTTAGAGGCAGAGAAAGACATCAGACGATAGACAATATTAAAATAAATGATTTGTATGCGGATACAAAAAGGAAAGCTGAGTTAAGGAAAGAGTGGAGAATGCTGAGTTTGCAGTGAAAGACCTGATCTTGAGCAGAACACTATGAATGATGAATGAATTTTCGACCTTATGGGCGATTTTAAATTTCTTGATACCGCTCTAATTTGTTTGAGAAAATAAGTTTTTTTTATATCTGAAAGTTGTTTCAAATCCCGCAGTTGTAAAGTATAAGTGATGAAAAAATGCATCCGTTATGACGGAATGATTGAAGAATATTATATTTGTTGATGATTGTCATTGCGAATCTGCTGATGTATATACGAAGATTAAAAAGTGCTGGCGCATTAGGTGGTAACATTCATTAATGCGCAAACATATTTGATATTACAAACCAACCCCATTTCGGAAATAAGGGTAAGAAAGGAAGGGAGGCAGTTCACTTAGCTCGGTAAATGGCACGCTTTGATGTCGGAATAATTTCCTGCTCTTTGAGTCTAACTCGTGCATTGGACTGCAAATTGTCCTCTCTGGACATTATTTACAAGCATCAAAAAACTTCTATAATATTTTCCATCTATTTCGTAAACACTTTATTTATATACATGGACTCTCTTGAATAATGTTAAAATAATAATATTTATTTCACACAATGTCTCATTTGAGTACTTTACGGTCTTATAAATGCCCGAAAATGGAACTTCAGGCTACATTATAAGTCTACTACTATATATTATTTGGACACTGCATTCCACTATTTATTTTGACTATTTAACTCATGCCCCAAATGGAAGTCAATGATCAATAACGTTTCAACGATTTCTGTTTTACAACCAATCAGAGTCTTGTATTACGAAATATTTATCAGTGTTATATTTACCATATTAAAGAAAGCTCCTCCTTTTTAATATTCTGAACAGGTCTGACCATTATTTTGCAGTGAAAGGGCCTGTAAGAAATACGGCTACCAGATTGTTTATATAGTGCATAGATGTCAAAGCATAGCGCTTGCAGGAGTTAATATAAAAACATTTGTAATAATTTATTATACCACCAAAAAAAGAAACCACTGTTTACACTTTCTTAAATGTATTTTTTCCCAGGTAATAATCCAGAAAAATATAATTGTCATATTTATATCATACGACATCAGAAATGAATTAATATACAGTTTGATGTGTTTCATTTTTTTTTCTACAGAGCATTCTTACAATATTGCGTTCCTTTGGCAATAAATAGTATGATCTGGTTGCAGTGATAAACAAAAGAAGCAGATGAAGCGTACCTATCGTTTCTCATTTGTTTTCAAACATCGCCGTTTACATTAAATATATAAATATTTTAAAATAACTATAGTTAAATAATGATTTGTGAGTAAACAGTTTAATTTTATTCGTTAAATAGTCCTAACAAATGCCACTCTTGATTTCCAAATTCTCTAGATAAATTGGAAATCACTCGTGGCATTACTTATGAATATCCAACCATTCAATATAAATTAAACCTGATAGTTCAGTGACTTTTTAGTTTTAAGTTTTCGTACGTAATGACACGAGCGATTTCAAATTTATCTGGAGGATTTGGAAATCGTGAGTGACATTTGTTAGGACAATTTAACGAATCAAATTAAGCTGTTTACTCACAAATCATTATTTAAATATACTTATTTTAAAATATTTATATGTTTTATGTTAATGGCGATGTTTGGAAACAAATGAGAAATGTTTGGTTATGTTTCATTTATTCGTCACTGCAACTTGATCATACTGTTTTTTGCTAAATGTAATCGCAATATTGTAAGAATGCACCCTAGTGGAGAGAAAGTAAAACACATCAAACTGTATATTATAACCAACATCGTAGGTTATTAATTATTTTAGTAAACTCAGAAAAACCATTATTTAAAAGCACAATTATTGAACACGCAATTGTCAAATGTGTAGTTCGAAGGAATTTGTTCATTATTTGCTATATTCTAGTATTTGTTGGAGAGTCAGTGACTGCAAAATAATGTTCTGACCTGTTCAGAATATTAAAAAGGAGGAGCTTTCCCTATTTTTGTAAACAGAATTTGATAAATATAGAAGTGAAACACGACTGTTATTGGTTGTAAAACAAAATTCATTGAAACGTGATTCGTCATTGACTGCCATTTGGGGCCTGAGTTAAATAGTAATTTTAAATCAATTCCTAATTTCAGTTATTAGTTAACGTGACATCTATGAACAGTTCAAGGATTGGTGAGTTGTTATTGTTGGCTCTTAAGTTCAGTTAAATGAACGGTTACGTTCCTTAGGTATTTACTAACTTGCGGATCTTATTCACTAACTAACTAACTCACTGGCACTATCGAACCCATCGGTTCATGGCCCGCGCGGACATAAGTTCTCCATACATCCCTAACCTGAGCCAATGTTTTCCAATCATTCCCTGTATAATATCCTCCCCAAATCATAGTTAATGTTATTCTCCCACCTCAATCTTGCTCTACCAACTCGGCGTTTTCCCCTCTGGTTTTCCTACAAGAAGCTTGCATGCACGTCTTTCATCCCCATTCGTGCCACATGGACTGCCCATTGCAGTCTATGAGACTTGACTATTCTTATTGTATCTGGCTTCCTATAAAGATCATGTAGTTCAGTTAGGTAGACTTCCCCATTCACCTGTCTGTTCATCTCTCTCTTAGGTCCAAACATTTTCATTCTTCTTCTTCTTCTTCTTCCTTTCCAGGATTATGTCAATGTGACCTGTTCCGGTCTCAAGTCCATCGTTTCCTTGACCGTCCCAAAGATCGTTTTTCATGTGGTTTGTAGGTATTGATCTTTTTGGGTAATGTATTCGCACTTGAGACTTCTGAGTGATATTTTTTTTTTTACTTGGGTGGGTTACCAGCCCAACCGCAAAACCCCCAACCTGGAGGACCAGAGTTTAATTTCGGAGTTGTCTTTCTCCTAGACAGACTTCCTTACAAAGCTACTGAGCTCTGGCTGCTCCGAGCATCTGGTTTTATGGCGCCAGAAGCTCGTCATTCACCCTCCATCTTCAGTAAAAACAGTCCCACCACGTGAAGATAGATGGAAGGGTTTGGTAGAGAGAGGCTATATTTTGCGCTTACTGTTTGGAGCCTTTTGTAGAGTCTGAGAGCTCATCCTCAGATCCGCCCCAGTCATTCTCTACCCTTTAAGGACCAAGCATTTTCCTAATTACTTTATTCTCAAATACACGTAATCTCCTTTCCTCCCTAAAGTAAGAGTCCATGTTTCACATCCATATAATAATAGAACTGGTAGAATAATAGTTTTCAGTTTAAAGTTTTTTGAAAGGATTTGGAACGTCAAGAATCATAATAGATACATAATAGCACGCATTTTTAAATCCAAATTTTATTATTCTAACGGACTATATGTTTGAATAAGTGATAGAAAGCTAATAGATGCATATGAAGTGAAATGAGAGCCTTGAAGGTATGAAGCCAGCATGCAGTGATTCATTGGTTGTGTGACCATTGAATGCATGTGTACTGGTTAGCAAGTGAAAGCTGTTTAGCGCAGAATTTACATATAGTCCCTGCATGACCGCAGGATGTGTTCAGCGCCCATACCTGCCCTCATGATTACTTATTCAAATTCAGCGAAAAATCCTATTCACTCCATACTACATTACCATATCGAGTTTTAAAGTATATTTTAAAGTGTAACCTACACGCACAACGTTTAAAAACTACACTTACTTTTTTCTCATCTGTTCGGTAGGTTATCTATGTCTCAATACGTAATTAAATTCTGAATCGTCTTTATACAGACATTTGACAACGCAAAAACAAAATAATGGCATTTTGGTGAGATTAACATATTCTATCTATCTATCTATCTATCTATCTATCTATCTATCTATCTGTCTGTCTGTCTGTCTGTCTGTCTGTCTGTCTGTCTGTCTGTCTGTCTGTCTGTCTGTCTGTCTGTCTGTCTGTCTGTCTGTCTATCTGTCTTTACCCCCAGAACAAGCGTCTGGTACTCATTTCCGTTAGAGGCTGAGTCGACCCCAGGGCCATAGTGCCGCCAGAAGGTTTGAAACAGTTTAAAATCCTGACCCCAACGGGACTTGAACCCTCGACCCTCCGGCTGGTAGCTCAGTGCCTTAACCACTACGCTACGGCGTGCCCCCAATAATAATAATAATATTAATAATAATAATAATAATAGTAATAATACATAATAATAATCATAATAGTAAGTATCAATAATAACTAATAATAGTAACATACTAATATAGTAACAATAAATAATAATATTAATAATAATAATAATAATAGTAATAATAATAATAATAATAATAGTAACAATAATAATAATAGTAACAATAATAATAGTAATAATAATAATAATAATAATAATTATTAGTATTATTATTATTAGGATTATTATTATTAATGACAATTAAATGCTTATAAAACTATGGCAGACCTGTGTTAAAAATTGTTGTGAAAATTGGACACTTAATAAATCAGATGAAAGAAAAATAGAAGTAGCTGAAATTACATTAAGTGGCTCCAATATATAGAAAGAATGACACCCTATAGACTACCACAAATTTGTTTCACTATCAGCCCAAAGAAAGAAAGATTATTGGGCGCTCCATAACTAGGTGGAGGGATAGGGTCTCTTGATGTGGAAACAGGTCTATGGCGTAACTGTTACCATTATTATTATTATTATTATGACTATTAATTATTATTATTACTATACGTCCACTCCTAGGTTTGACAAAAATAGAAAAGCAAAGAAACACAGGTATACGCGATAAATTAAAAGTTCAAAATATAGTTGAAGAATAAGATAAAAATTCAAATACAGTATATATCTGTTAGGAGGTGCCGTCGCCCACAACTGTGTTAAAATATTGTATTAAAATGTTATCTGGAGGCCCTTCGGAAGTTAACTTCCATCATCAGCTGGATGAGTGTCTGCAACTAGTTTGTTAAGATATGCGACGTAGACTCGAAGTGTCGTTAGTAGCAACTAAGAGCTGAGACTAAGAGAACAACTACTACTAGTAGCAGACACTCATCCTGCTGATGATGGAAAATAACTTCCGAAAGTTCTCCAGATAACATTTTATTACAATATTTTAACACAGTTGAGGATGACGGCACCTACCAACAGGTACATATTTTAATCTTATGACTATTCACCTCTACGGAATTTGATATGCATTTTATTAGTATTTATAGTTCAAGTAATTCGATTATTAAATCAATTGGTTACATGTCCAAAGAATGGACCCATATTGCTTTCCTAAGGTAGCATTGCAGTATCAATCTAATGGATTTCGAGATAGAGGAAGATGAAAATTAAGTTGGACAGGCCAATCACATCTTGAGATCTCATAGCAACAGACTCAAAGTACCTAAACCTAAATAAGTTCATGATTATTATTATCATTGTTATTATTATTATTATTATTATTATTATTATTATTATTATTATTATTATTATTATTATTATTATTATTATTATTATTATTATTTTGAAATATCAAAGGAAAAAACGAAAATAATGGCATTTTGGGGAAATGAACATATAAGATCAAAAATCATAATAGACAACAAACCTCAGGAACAAGTAACAAATTTTAATTATTTGGGTTGTAATTTTACTATAAACACAAAAACTGAAAGAGACGTAAATGTGAAACTGTCAGGATTTCAAATGATATGTGGAACTATACATAAAACATTAAAGAACAAAACAAGAAGAGATACTAGATTGAAGTTTTATAAAACATTGGCAGTTCCTTCATTACTTTATGGGAGTGAAACTTGGGTTATGACCAAAAAATTACAAAGTAGAATATAAAGTGTACAAAATGAACTTCCTTAGAAGAACAAAAGGCTGCACAAGAATGGATCGGTTAAAGAATGAAGATATAAGAACAGAGTTAAATATATATTCATTACATGATAAAATCGAAGTTTATAGAGAAAATGATTTAAACTTGTAGAAAGAATGAAAGTAATAGGATTACCAAAAGCAGCATTTAACTACAAGCCAAGAGGTTCAAGGAATGTAGGAAGGCCAGTGAAAAGATGGACACAACAACCGTGAGGCGAAACAGGCATTTTGCCTAGCCCGTGAAGTGAAGAAGAAGAAGATTATTATTATTATTGTTTATCTCAATTTTTTTTCGTTTATACTGGTTTCCCTTATTGTTTTATCGTATTCTTTGTTTGTTTTACCCGTTTGTTAACTTTCTTTAATTCTCACATAGGCACAAGGACAGGACACACACACACCCAGACCCAAGGTGGAGATTTAAAATCCCGTACCCCGCCAGGAATCGAACCCGGGTCACCGGAGTGGAAGGGAGGGACTCTACCGACTACGCCACGGCGACGGACATTTAAACCTCTTACCTTATGGGTACTTTTTTACATGACACATTCCACTCGGGTATTACAGTGCCATGACCTATAGATCACAGTGGAATGTAAAATTGTTCAACAACACATTAATGAGTTACGGATAGGCGAATGTCCCTGAATTGTGATTATTGTCAATATATGCTACCATAACCACTACCAAAGACAACAGAGAACAACGTAAGACATGATATATATTCGTCCAAAATCCGGCTGCAAGCTTACTATGTTCATCGAGTGTATGAACAAAATCTATTTTTTTCATAAAATTGCGAATTACTGAATACATTTTTGCCGAGTTGCCTATTAAAATTCGGTCGCTAGCATGTTTAATTAAAATATAATTAATTTATTTATTCGAAATAATTTGATTTACTTGTTATTAAAATAAATTATAATCCATTTCGCAGAAATCAATGTAAAGAGCTTGAAAAATTTTGTTTGCCATTGTACACTTGACCGTAAAATTCTCGCGGCTACAGCAGGCTGTGACACCAATCAGTAATAAAATGGCGGTAAGTACGTACTTATTGTTTTATATTGTTCCACTCGCAGCGGGAAGTAAAACCACTGCCCTTTATGTATTGTATATACAAAAATATATCCAAAATATAGTGTTAATATATATTGTACGAAACAAATCACAGCATTTTATATGAAACGAACTTTATTAGAAACAATATAAAACAATAAATACATACTTACCGCCATTTTTTACTGATTGGTGTCAGAGCCTGCCGTAGCCGCGTGGAGGTTTATGGCCAAGTGTGCAATGGCAACCAAAACTTTTCAAGCTCTATACATCGATTTCTGCGCATTGGATTATAATTTATTTTAATAACAAGTGAATCAAATTATTTCGAATAAATAAATAAATTATATTTTAAACTAAACATACTGGCGGCCGAATTTTAATAGGCAACTCGGCAAAAATGTATTCAGCAATTCACAATTTTATGAAAAAAATTATTTTGTTCATACACTCGATGAACGTAGTAATCCTGCAGCCGGATCTTGGACTGGGTCTACATGCAGGTCCAAAGTTGAGATTTAAGCTTCCATATTCGACGGGGAATCGAATCTGAACCGGATCTCGAAAGTAGGGACTCTACCGATCACGCCACGGGAACAATGGATATTATAATTGTTAGAATACACATGTGGGATGACAATTTCACTGTTTACTTTAGCCTGTGTTCACAGGCGATGCTGTCCTATATTATACACCAATTTCAAAATAAACCGCTAAAATGAAAAATGTATAGCGGTTTCCTGGAATAGTTAATTTTATGCAATTAATGAACACGTACTACTTTCAAACAGCCTTAGGGGTCTTCTCGTTTTGTTTGTTCGCAGGGTTCTGCGTAACCAATTGTTCAGGTGTTTTTATTTACTCTCTTGGTATTCTGTATATTCCAAGAGACATAAATTCACATTTTAAATGAGATCGAAAATTTCACTGAAATTTCGATATTGAATCTAGTTAAAACACTATTCAAGCATATATCAAACTAGGGACTCTTGTCTCCTCAACTCCTTAAAAAAAACCGTTAAACTGAAAATATATCACACAGTTATTCTCCGAGTTATATGGATGCGAAACATGGACTCTTACTTTAAGGGAGGAAAGAAGATTACGAGTATTTGAGAATGAAGTTCTTAGGAAAATATTTGGTCCAAAAAGAGATGAACAAACACGTGAATGGAGAAAACTACATAATAGTGAGCAACGTGGTATGTATAGGAAGCCAGATATAATAACAGTTAAGTCTCGTAGACTGCGATGCGCAGGGCATGTGGCACGTATGGGGATGAAAGAGGTGAATGGAAGCTTCTGTTAGGAAAACCAGAGGGAAAATGTCCAGTTGGTAGACCAAGAATGAGGTGGGATAATAACATTATCCACGATTTGAAGGAAGTAGATTATACGGGGGATGATTGCAAAACATTAGCTCAGACTAAGGATGTATGGAGAGCTAATGTCCGCGCGGCCACGAACCTACGGGTTCGACAGAGCCAGTGAATTATTTAGTTAATGCTATCCTAATTGGCAATATTGTGTATATGATAAAGATTTTCTTAATAATGATTTTATAAATTACCTTAACTCGTTGTGTTGGAATTCTAAATATTTGTATTAAATTTAATAGTAAAACTGTTTAATTTTATACTTTCATAAATAAAAGTAAACTAAATTGTGATTGGAATTGAAATCACTCTTCTTTCTTATGTGACCAATCGGATTTAATCTTATATTAAATCGAATTATTAACCAGTATAAATTAAGAATTTCATGTGACGTAATAATTAACTTCATATTATAACATGTTACATTTATTCATTCTGGTATCAACTTTTATTCTGAGTGGAAGCAAAAATAGCTCCTCAAGTAAAATTTAATAATCTCTTCGATTCAAGGATAAAGTAAAATGGATATTTTTGTATTTAAAGCTGAATAATCAACGATATTTATTAAGAAGTATATATAAATTTTTGACGTTGAGCAATGCAAGCTTAACATACATAAGAAAAAAAATGCTCAGACGGGACTTGAACCCGGATCTCAGGGTTGGTACCTCAATGCGCTTCTGATTATGCCACCGAGCAAGTCTAGTACAAACATTCATTTTTTCTTTACGTATTCTCATTATTGCAATATGTAGTGGGAACTCGGTCTCCACTGCCATCTGGTAGCTCCTATCACAAGTAAACAAATTAAAGAGAATATTTTTACTTTATAGCTGTGACGCTTTATCGATGTTATAGGCCTAATTAAATTTTTGACATTGAGCAATGCAAGCTTAATATGACATGAGAGGAAAAGAAAGTGCCCGTCCGAGCATTTATTTTTCTTGTTGTCATATATATGTGGTAAAGAATATATTATTATCGAAATTTATTTAGTCTTGTTGGATATTCAAAAGTGAAATTAATTTGACTATTTAACTCATGTCGCAAAAGGTAGTCAATAACCAGGTTTCAATGAATTCTGTTTTACACCAATGACAGTCGTGCTTCACCTCGCTCTTTATCGATTTCTCTTTATCAGCTCCTGCTTTTGTGATAAAGGAAGCTCCTCCTTTTTTAATATTCTGAACAGGTTAGACCATTATTTTTCTCTAACAAATACATTGAATATAGCAAATAATGAATAGATTCAGTGATTTTACTGAGTTGTTTATTCAAAATCTAAATGATTAACCTATAATGTTGATTATAATAGTTTGATATGTGTCATTATTTCTCTAGAGTGCATTCTTACAATATTGCGATCCTATTTGGCAATAAATAATATGATCGAATTGCAGTGAATATACATAACCTCACATTTCTAATTTGTTTTCAAACATCGCCGTTTACATTAACTATATAAATATTTTAAAACACCGGTAACTATATTCAAATAATTATTTTTTAGTAAAGAGCTTAATTTTATTCGTTAAATAGTCCTAACAAATGCCACTCTTGATTTCCAAATTCTCTAGATAAATTCGTGAGTCGTGAATTTATCGATAATTTGGAAATCACTCGTGGCATTACTTATGAATAATTTTCTTACTAACCATTTTTTATGAAGCTTTTCCTGTATACTAACCTCTGACCCTTGCAAAGAAAAATGAATGTTTGTACTAGACTTGCTCGGTAGCGTAATCGGAAGCGCACTGGGGTACCAACCCAGAGGTCTGGGTTCAAGTCCCGTCCGAGCATTTATTTTTCTTATGTCATATTAAGCTTACATTACTCAATGTCAAAAATTTAATTATAACATATATATATATATAGATCCGGGTTCGAATCCCGTCCAGGCATTTATTTTTCTTATCATACCATACATATATTCTTCTTAATAAATATCGTTGATTATTTAGCTTTATATAAAAATATTCACTTTTCTCTATCCTTGAACCGAAGATATTTTTAAATTTTACTTGAGGAGCTATTTTTGCTTCCATTCGAATAAAAGTTGATACCAGAATGAATAAATTTAACATGTTATAGTATCGTCGGCATTCAAGCAGAAGTCGTTAACCGCAATTTACAAAATTAATACTCGATCCAAACCTAAACCTAACCAGAAACCCTGGGGCACCTAAATCCTCCATAACTATTTATCGGACTTGGATTCTGATAGTAAAATACCAGTACGAAGCGCTAGAATATCTTATTATTAGAGTATAGAACAAGAAGTATGTAAATTTTTGTGTTATAGGTGGCGGTAACCTTCGAGACCTCTTAGTATAGCTTTCAGGAGAGCTAGGTGAAGTTTAGCTTCAGCTAAAGGCTAGGACAGGATAATAACTTGGTAAGCCGCTTAAAGGAGTTGACTTTGTGGGGAAAGGAAGAAGAAAAGTTTTCATCATTAGACCGTCCTTCTCACCGTGTAGACCCCGTAGCTCTTCATTTTCATTCACAGCATGCTTTCGATCAATGTACGGATGTTGCGAAAGGAAGGGGAAAAACTCTGAAGCATCTTTAATCGCTGTTGGAAATGTGAGCATAGCTACACGGCTTATCGCTTTTAGCGAAGGTTTGCATATCCAAGATTTGTTTTATAAGCTAAGAAAATTACCTAACCTGTTTTTTTAATCAAGTTTTTTTTTTTTTTTAGAATTCTCAAATTGTTAAGAAATAATATAGGTTAGGCCTATATTTCGAACCAAAGTTTATGTACAGATGTCGAAGTACTGTACATAATGTACCGGTGCTAGTTACATGAAAATGACTGATGAAATTCTTCATAATTTTGTTTAAATTCAATATACTGACTAAATCGCTGACACAATCGAAACCGCAGATTCATGGCCTCGTGGACATAAGCTCTCCATGCATCCATATCCTAAGCTAATGATTTCCAATCATTTTTTAATTAGGAATATTCCACAATACAGTGTTTCTCCTTCAACCCAAAGTGATTTGTCGCCAGAGGTTCCTGTCTAAAGCATCATCTTCCCTCAGATCTCTAGCTTCCATACTTCTCCTCACTCCATCCATCCAACTTCCTCTAGGCCTGCCTCTTCCACTTCTTTTATTCCATCCATCCATAGTAATTCTGCCCGAAGGCAGGTCCTTCACTGCAATCATAGCATTTTCATGCTATGCTTGCAGCTTTACTAGGGAATTGTAAGTGTGGTAGCTTCCCGTTGCTTTCCACACCGGTGAAGGATGATGATGGTTATGATGATAATGATAAGGATTATGATGATGGCCATATGAATTTCGGGGACCGTTTGGGCCTTAAAGTTTTCCTGACATTTGTCTTACAGGTGAGGAAAAACCCCGATAAAAACCTCACCCAGAAAAACTGCCCCGACCGAGGATCGAACCCGGGCCCGCTGCGTGACAAGGCAGCACGCTACCTCAAGACCACAGCGGTGGACCTTCTTTTATTCCGATTGAGGGTCTTTCCACTTTTCAGCGGTTGCCCTTTTACCAGCCGGCTGCTGGCCCTTCACATCCACATGTGTCAATCACAGAGGTAGATGATCAACAGCCAGTGTAGGGGTGACATGTGGTTAGCAAGTCGAGTCCCCCAGCCGTTATAGCTGGTTCCTCAACCTGGAGCCGCTAATTATTGTAGCTACCCAATTGCCGCACGATGCTGGGTGGGCACCGGTCCCATACTGGCCGAAATACCATGAGAAAATTTCTTCCCCCATGGAGACTCGAACCAGCGCAAGTCCCGTAGCTCTGCGCCAAGGCTCCTTCTTTTATTAGCATTCCAATTAAGGATATTCTCTCTTCTTCCATTCTTATGAGGTGTCCATACCATTTCAAACGTTTTTCTTCAATTTCTTTTTTATTTATTTTTTTTCAACTTTCATAATTTCCCTTATTGTGCTGTTTCCGACCTTATCGCTTCTTGAAATTCTTGTCGATCGCCTCCAAAAATCCATTTCTACTGCTAACAGCTTGTTGGCTTGTTTTCTACTTACCGTCCAGGTTTCGGATCCATATAATAAAATGCTTTGTAACAGAACTTTAAATACAGTTTTCTTCGTTTTGTATATTATATTTCTATTCCAAAGTACTGAGTTCATAATACCAATGAGTCTTGTTCCATCAGTTATTCTTCTTTCGATTTCTAATCATCCCTTGTATAATGTTTTCCTCAAATTATGCTTAATGTTATTCTTCCACCTCATTCTTGGTTTACCAACTGGGCGTTTTCTCTCAGATTTTCCCGCAGGAAGCTTCCATGCTCCTCTTTCATTCCCCATCCATGGTCTTCGAGACATAATTGTTCTTATAATATCTGGCTAATATATTGGCTTTTTAACAAAATTCTCAGTGTTAAATTGTGCAAAAAAATTTTCAGTATTTCCTTAACTTTTGAAGCAAATTCATTCAATAGATCAGAGAAAAGAAGAATTATTTATTAAAATGGTAACTACATTATGAAATCCTTAAATCCAAATTCCTTGAAGTAAATATAATAGAAATATACTATATAGCAGGAGTCACCAATTGGCGGACCGCGGTCCGGATCCGGGCCCTGGAGCTGTGGTTTCCAAACCGGTTAAATATCGTATTAATACAAATTTTTAAACCGGTTAAACATCGAATACAACCAGTTGTACTAAGTTTCATGTCATGATAGTATTATTGTTGGTTCGGTTGGCAGTACTGCTTCTGGTTGGTGATTTGACTGATGATGAACGGGATTCCGTTTGAAACGTGGTATCGTGAATAAGACGAATTTTGTGAAGTGAGATATTTAAATATTAGTCTGACCATATGTCAAGTTTATGATAAACTTATTAATAATTATTAGAATTAATACTATGTACTACTGTGCTGTGTCAATTTAGTATTTACCACGTGTTTTGTTTAATTTGTGCAATTCATATCCATAACACAATTTAAATAATTTCATTATAATATTAATTACTTAATAAAAGCATCGTACGTTTAATCATCGGTGGGACCGGACCTCGACTTAATTTACTATTTTAAAAATGGACATCCATGAAATCTAATTGGTGACCCGTGCTATATAGTATTGAATCTTAAATATTTTGTTTCGCGAAAAACTGGATATTTTTCTTACATAAATTGATCCATGTGTTAGATATGATTTCCAGCCCTAGTCTGGTTTTGTTTACAGTATGAGTGGAACGTGAATTAAAACAATTCTCTTTATTTTGAATTTTATTCTGAGATACTTGAATATTTTCGGCCCAATAGGCTGTCTGCATCTATTGTGGTGTGTATTCATGCCTCTTATGCAGTTTTTAACACATATTAAATTTAAGAAATTATAAAATGGTGATAGTAGGCCGCGGTGGACTAGTGGTTATGCTCCTTGCCTCTGGTCCCGAGGGTCGCGGGTTCAAACCCGGCCGGGGTCGATGGATTTTTTAGGACGGAAAAATCGAAGGAGCAAGACCTCCGGGAGGGATTTTAAGCCGTGGGTCCCGAGTCTGAAGATTTTCAGGCTCGTAAAAAATCCTAAGCCTGAATGAAAAGGCCTCTAAGCAAAATTTACCGAATTTTCCCGTCCTAGTACTACCTTGGTTTCCTAGATGTCAGTATGAGGCGGAACACTGACCACGTACCACTGAAAATGACATCTATACGAAAACAAGTGTAACTAAATTAGTATGGTTCAAATTCTTCCCTGTAGGGGGAGAGCGCCTAAATCTCAGTAAAGGGAAAACATAGGCTTACAATACAATACAATAAAATGGTGATAGGTGATTAAATGGTATTTCTGTGAAATTCAGCATTCTCTCTTGATCTCGAGATATTTGGTTTATCGATAGGATCCTTTCTCAGTGTTATAATATTACTACGATGAAAGGATACTTTATCTACAGAGAGAATCTCTCTCCAGCCATACTCCATCAAATATGCAATTGGACTCTTTAATATATTATTAAGATATTTAACCATAGCCTTCGAAGGTAGAGAAACGATACAAAAAATATATATCATTGAATATATATCATTGAATGCGTGGGTTGGATATTTCAACTCTCACTTGAGAGATTTCACTGCCCGCTCCTGGAATTTCCTTCCTCAAGATATCAGGGGTTGCTACACACTTGGTACTTTTAAGTCACGCTTATACAGTTAACTTGTTATCAAATAATTAATTTTTCTCCAGAGTTAAATTTATTCCATGTCATTATTATTTTTTTCTTGCATTTTTCTATCTTGTACATTTCATATTTAATTTGTTAAATCTATATTAAATTAAAACATTTCGTATATAATAATTATATTGTAGAGATACTATGTAATATTTATTTTTATTGTAATTAGATGTAAGAATCTTTTTGAATTTTATTAACCGGATGAATGGTAGACAAGACTTTAAGGCCTTAACACTGCCAGGGTAAACTGAGGCTATTATTATCAGTATTGAGTGGAACTCGTATTTGATAAAATTCCTCGAAAAATCTCAATTTTTTATAGGTTTACAATTATAAAGATAAACCCGGGCCCTTAACGCGATAGGCAATGATATAACCTCAAGACCACAATAATTAATCTAATAAATATTAATAAATGATGATGGGAAAAAACAGCACTTAAACTTACCTGATGTATTTTCAAAGTCCTATATAACAACAGTGCGCATGCGCCAGAATTTATAGAGCCAGCGATAACCCACCATCGAACCACATATAGATTATTATTAACAATATCGTAGTAAAGTTCATACAGCTTATGCTAATGGCAGCACGTAGCCATGAAATTTGATTGGCAAATATTACCCTATAACATGTTGTTTGTACATGACATTTACATTGCTACATTTATTGTATCTTTAACTGTTTATAATTAGTAGAGTGTATATCTATATTTGTCAAATATTTATTTGTATTTGTGCTGGTTGAGTGGAAGAGAGGGCCTTATGGCCTTAACTCTGCCAGAATAAATAAAGTATTATTATTATTATTATTATTATTATTATTATTATTATTATTATTATTATTATTATTATTATTATTATTATTAAGTAAAATATGGATCTCATTTCGTAGATTTGCGGGACATAAAAAGCTGAAGCCTGCATAAGATATTGATGAGTGAATTAATTCGCTTCTTTTACGTCCACATTTGAATTACGCGTCAATGACATGATTCATTAAACATGTTCATTAAATAAAAAATACTAACTAGTCAAAAATTCGACTCCTTGAAATTGACCTACAAAAATAAACCTATATTCCTGATAGATTAACACAGATTCGTTAGTACTGTGTTTGCAAAGAATGTTTAGATATCGTATATTTCAATTTTCCCAAATATATAAGTAGACTGTCAGTTGTTTTTGCAATGGAATGTTACGAGAGACAAATGTTGTTAATAACATGTGCTGTAAATGACAGCAGAATGTGAGCCGGACTGTAGCAATGTTCCCAAATTCATCACCAAGGTGTGAAATTATACCTGTAGGCCACAGCTTTGTGACGCACTTGCTGCTAGATAGTCCACGATCAAATCTGTACCAGACCACAAATTACAATAAGGTTGCCTTACCTTCGAGTTTCCATTTTCACAAACAAGTAAATCATGCAAAATAATTTATACTAGATCTCATAACATTTTAATAAATTAACTGTAAGAAGGGAGAGCAGTGTGTAACAAAAATATTGGGAAAAATGTCAAACATGGATCTTCATTTCATATATACAGGGCTATTCAGAAAAAAGGATCAGACTTCAAACATTTATTTCTTCCAAACTACAAAAAATATAATCACAATTCTAACGTTCCAGGAAAGAGAAAAGTTAAAATTTCACTATTTTATGCGTTCATTATGAGCACCATGTGTTACACGACAAATATGAAAAACGGTGGCTCATTTCTTGCCACACACGAATCAGCTGGTCTTTTTAACCTATCGCATTCACAGCTTCAACAATTCGATGTCGGAGATTTTCAAGGGTGTCAGGCATATGGGGCATAAAACCAGTCTTTTACGTAACTCCACAGATAAAAATCACACGGGGTTAGGTCGGGTGACCTGGGAGGCCACCGTAATGAAGTCGATCTTCTGCTCCTCCTCTTCCAATCCAACATCCTGTTGTGTCGCCATTTTAATACAAACAATCAACACGACAAGCAACAGAGCCAATGCGGCCGTGATCAGAACTTCAAACTTTTCTCTTTCCATGAACGTTGTAATTGTGTTTATATTTTTGAGAAATAATGTTTGAAGTCTGTTCCTTCTTTCTGAATAGCCTTATTTATAAGAAAAAACTTCCCAAACTTCTTGATGACGCCTAATCCAATAATACTAACAAGGAAACTTTAAACTGTTTCATTTCGTACCTACCTTGAAATTTCTGCTACATAAGTATTGCGATGTACCAAGGTCGTGTCCAGAAAAATATCTTCCGCTTTTATCTGTAAGACACTAAAATCCAACGGCAACTATCCCATTTAAACTATAGGGAAGTAACACAAATCCTGACTTGGTTGATCGGATAACTCTGAGAGCCTGCCCAGGAAATAATTCACATTCATTTTAGTATCTTACATTTTTGGTAGGTAGATATGATTTGATATTTAATACTTACTTACTTACTTACTCACTGGCACTATCGAACCCGTAGGTTCATGGCCGCGCGTACATAAGCTCTCCATACATCCCTATCCTGAGCTAATGCTTTCCAATCATTTCCTGTATAATCTACTTCCCTCAAATCATAGATAATGTTGTCTCCCACCTCATTCTTGGTCTACCAACTGGGCGTTTTCCTTCTGGCTTTCCTACAAGAAGTTTCCATGCACGTCTTTCATTCCCCATACGCGCAACATGTCCTGCCCATCGCAGTAATTTGATATTTAATACATTTCAGAATTATATATATAATTATTAATTTTTTAACCATTCCTTCAGCTTTTGTATGGTTTACTTCTTGTCTATTTGCTGGTCATTAGTGATGTCAGTTAGTTAATAGGGGACTTTATTCTATAAGTCATAGACTTATAAGAATCATTCAGCACCAAAAACACAACATAGTTCAGATTTTTACATATTGTTTGTCTCGGTGGACGAGTGGTTAGTGTGTACAGCTACCCCGACCGGGATCCCAGGTTCGAATACTGGCGGTTCCGTAGGGGTATTGTGATGGGCTATACCGGGATTTGTCGGTTCTTCTACGGGTTCTCCCGTTTCATGAATATCATCCTACCAACACTCTCCATTCCATCTTCCCTTCCCTTTATATCATTTCATTTCTCACTTTATCTCATGTTAGGGGGAAAAATAGTTTGGACGGCAGTCTACAGATGTTGGCAATATGTGGTTGTGGGGATCTAGTGGGGTCCCACCGGGGTGTTGTCTCATGGCTTCGACCCTGAACAATAAAAAGGGGAATAAGGGGGTCAAAGGGCTTCCCTCGCGACCACAGGTTCAACCCAATGGATCTGGGTGTAGAAGCTGTGTGTCGGATCCGGAACATGACCTAAAATTTACATAACACTGTATATCATACTTTAATTCCGCTCATCTCCATAATGGGATAGCGCAATATATCAGATCTTGGTGTTCATGACACTCTACCTTCACAGTCTGAAAAAAAATAACTAAACTGCAGATTGTTCGCAAATTTCATAGATGCGCTGAATTGATTGAATATACTATGTTAAGTAGATAGTGAATAAATAAATGTATCGTCATTATCAGCAACATTCACAGATTAAGCCCATGTGGCTTGTTCCGGTCTCGTAGATTATCATTCAAAAAAAGTTGAATCCATCTATTTTTCGGTCTACCAACATTCCTATCTCCTTTTGGTTTGTAATTAAGTATAATTTTTGGTATGCGTCATATTTTGTTCTTTGGGCATGTTCTTTCCAGATTTTATAGATTGTTTTATTTTATCTAAAAGTTTAAAAATATTTAGCTCATTTCTAATATCTTCGCTTCTTCTTTTATATAGAAGTTTGCTACCAGCTACACTTCTCAGAAATCTCATTTCAGTTGCTTCTATAATATTCTCCTCTCTTATCAAAATATATATGTAGTCAATATGCCCATTTCACCAATTAATGTTTTAAAATGGTCAACAAGTTTCTACAGCCAAGCTGTCATTCTCAAGACCAGATATTGACTGAAGACAGAATTGATAAGTAAAGAAACAAATTCAGTTAAAAACAAACTACGTCACATGACGCAATCATTCATAAGTGAACAATAAAACATACTAAAACTAATCCTCTTTTGTTTCAATTAGAGAAAGATTGTATAGAGAAATCCGGTATTTATGAAATTGGATGCAATGACTGTGACTTGAAATATGTTGGGCAAACCAGAAGATCCATTTTAACTAGATTTAATGAACATATTGCCCATTTCAGACTCAACAGAATTGAAAAATCTGGAGTTGCCCAACATATTTCTGAGTACGGTCATGCTATCAATAAAAGTAACCTTAGGCTGGTTCGTTCGGTCAAGGATTTCAAATTCCTTAACGTCCTTGAAAGTTTGGAAATTTATAAAAATAAGGATAAAATAATGAATAAAGACAAGGGCCCTATTCCGTACAGCGCCCTCTTTTCTCTAATTGAAACAAAAGAGGATTAGTTTTAGTATGTTTTATTGTTCACTTATGAATGATTGCGTCATGTGACGTAGTTTGTTTTTAACTGAATTTGTTTCTTTACTTATCAATTCTGTCTTCAGTCAATATCTGGTCTTGAGAATGACAGCTTGGCTGTAGAAACTTGTTGACCATTTTAAAACATTAAATTGGTGAAATGGGCATATTGACTACATATATATTTTAATATTATATCACCAAGAAGATCACTTGTGTATTAAATCCTCTCTTATCGTTAAAACCCAAAACTCAGTGGCATACAATAATAAGGGGACTGCCACTGCAATAAATAAATACATAAAATGCTTCTTATGTACTAAATAAATATATCAATATTTTATATTTTTTTATTTCAGGTTTTCTTCTGTTTTATACACAGATGTACAATTTTATTTCTTCCACACTTCCCGATCTTGCGTGTCTGCTTCTGTCACATTTCTCTTCTTTATGTTGTTTTCAATTCCCCTTATCCACGTTGGCTTTGGCCTACCATATTTCCTTTTTCCAGGATGTATAAATTTCAATACTTTTTTGTTTGTTTCTATGTCCCTTCTTCTCATTATCTGCCCATACTATCTTAGTATCCGAAGCTATATATTTTGGTTTTTTTAGCATTAAGTTTTTTTTTTACAATGTATGAGGAGCTGGCCCATAGCATCAACTCCCAACCTTGAGGACCAGAGACTTTTTCTGGAGTCCACCATAAATCAGTTGCTTTCAATGCATCTAAGAGTCTGATCCGCCCTTTATTGCTTCATCCGCCGTCTGTACCATACCGTAGCTCTCCTACTCTTGCTGCATCCGCCGTTGGGGTTTTCACCGTAACCCTGGCTAGGGACCCTAGAAGGTACTGCCAGCCAGGTCAGCTGAACCTAGGTTTTTTAACGAGGTGTTACTCCTCCTCCCCCTCCTCCTTTCTAATCCGGACTTGGGACCGGCAATGGTGGAATTCAATGTTTTATATGATTTTCATAAATATCTATTTTATTCAACGTTCGTAACGGCAGTTTCAATACTGTATCTGACATTCTTCTGAAGAATATGCAGTGTATTGAAACAGGT
>JASPKZ010001629.1:0-28993 GCA_030220185.1 Diploptera punctata
CCATAAACCCAGACCGGTATTTGAAAAGGAACGCTATTTTAAAAAAAATCAACCCGAGGAGATGCCTTAGTAACAAAAGGCTTAGAGACAATAACTTTCCGGTCAGCCGAGAAACTCATTAGTACACACCCTGTCTATGTCTTCAAAAAAAGGGCAGGATTACGACCTTCGTCGGATCTGAATCCCATCACATTTCGGACAGAAATAGAACTTTTTCCCCACGAAGACGCAGACTCCCACTAGTCGGAATCACAACCAAATCAGCCAAACGACCTCGATGGCAAAACAAACGAAGCAGCCAGAACCAACCCGCCCCCCGCAACCGCCCCTACCATGGAAACAACTCGACTAATAATAGTAATGCAACAATAACATCCCCAATAACAAAACCCATCTTCCCTATTGAAGATACTAACAGTCCAAAAACAACCACTATCCATAGGACTCTAATTAAAGTCAACAAACCTAACCATACCCCACCCCCAGAATACCATGGGTTTCAATCTAAAACCAATTCCATAAATTTCAAGACCGAAACTGATTGAAATCTCTTCATGTCAAAAATTACTCTAAAAACTTGGAGAAAAAGCATGTACATACACTAAAAGAAACCCCACAACACAAAGTACTAACTCAAACAGACTATAACGTGTGTTCGTGGCGTCCATCCTTCCATTGAAATTGCGAATTCGCCGGGGAAATAACTGCAGACGGATCAGTTTCAAAAACATATTAGAATCTCACACCTCAGGAGAAAAAAACCTCAATGTGGAATTTTCTCATTCAAGAGAAGAAACCAGCCGTTCTGAGCGCCGGTTACGCTTTAGGTCGCTCCTATAGATGCGAGCCCCCAAGTGGAACAAAACCGGCAATTCCATGCAAGCGATGCTGCCAATTGCCACACGACATGGAATGCAGATAATGCACCCAAATGTCACAGGGGGCAACCCACCCAACCAGCACCCCCCCTCCACATAGCATACAACACTGTTCCACCTGTGACGGTCATGATCATTTCACAGGACAAACAAGATGTCCAATCTACCCAAAAAACCAGGCCCCACCTCCACACAAAAGACAAAAATATACATTAAAGTCAACCCCCTTAGACTCGAACCCAGCACCAAAATACTGGCCAGGCCTAATAATTAAACAGCAATCATCGGCTCTGGACGCCCCTACAACAAGGCAACAATAAATCATGTCAAAACAATCAGAATCCAACGCAGAAACAACAAATGACCAACTGGTTAGAAAGAAACAAAACCGGCAGACCAAGAATCCCGCCGGAACAAAACAGTAACTTAAGCTAACATTCATCCATGAAAACTCAAGACCACCTAGACAAAAGTCAAATACTCATTAATAACATCCAAAAATACGTCCGGAGTCAATAACGAACTGGAGATAGGCTATACATCCCTGTAGGCCAACCACAAATAAACCACCAAGCAGCCTAACTCAACACCATCTCAACAGCTATCCAAAAGGCTGTTTAACAAAAAACTAAAAATCGTGCCAGTTAATAATAAAATAGACAAGTTCACACTCGAAATGTCAAACCCGCGTGATCAGCCACTTTCCCCCCCCTGGCTAGCACACTCAACCCCTCCCCGGCCCCTCTCACGCCTAAAAAATAATCGAGTGGGCATCAAATAACTCAGAGAAACACACTAAAATTAACACTGCACATACGGGGCTGTACATCAGCCGAACCCACCTAGAACAAATATACACGATATGAGCAGATATAATAACACTAAGGAATATTTAAGGGACACAGATAATACATGACACCCTACACATTACCGAAAAGACCGAAAACCGAGGGAGGCGTTCGTCTCTCTACAAACAACACTAAACTGGACCACATTAACATAAACGTGACTATGGCGACGGGGGAAATCTTGCTGTAAAAGTACAATTCGGGATGCCATTTCACGTGGCAAATGTACAACTCCAGCCACAATCACTACCCACAGATTATTATTACATTAGGCTCCTACACCGGCTATGTTCCTGGGGGGATTTAACCACAAATTATTTTTTGAGATATTTACACTAACCACAGAGGGCAAGAGCATACAGTTCACGGGAGACACATAATCAAGACACTTACACTTCCAGGGCCCACTAGGTCCCGTCAGCCAGACAGGTACACTTTAATCCCCAGACAACTTATGGGACATCAAAATAATCATCAACAGGATAACAAACATAGAATTCCTCCCACCACAAAACGATATGCGCAATCTCAATCACTTAAAACACTCCTAACGTACACAGTCAAATCAGACAACACAGAATCATCTACACTACAAAACATGCAGACTGGGAAGCCTCTTATTCCACAACATCACTAGCAACTTAGGCCCAAACACATGCCATTCACAATACACAAGACATTGACACAGCAGATAGGCAACTACAACAGGTCACGTATGCTGCCAGACAAATAGCAATCCCACACAGCCTAACCAGACCACAGACAAAAGAAAAATAACTCTCCCAAGTACATTATAAAATAATTAAAACCAAACGCCGCGCATACAGATTATACAAAAGACTGCCAACAGAGCAAACAGGAAATTATACAGATCCCTCACGGAAGGACGTTTTAAACGAGCCCTACAACACCATAAACAGAGTAAATGGAATGACCTAATTAATTAAAATAAACACAAACCTTCTTCCGACCTAGCGGACTTCTGGGGAGTGGTGGGAAGGGGATGCGTGGAAAACGAGCCTCTTATACCCCCCTTAAGACCGTGAGGGCAAAACAGTCTACACACAACCGACTGTGCGAACTTTTAAAACACACCTACAAAATGTCTTCCAAACACCACATGACCCACATTTCAACGACCCACACATAACGAAAAAATACACTAATCAACAACAACCTACACCTTTACCAACCTATAGAAATCCATCCACTAACCAGAATCCACCCATAACCGCTCCCATCACCAGAAGACTCATGGATGTGTACCAGCCTGTGGTTATAAAACGCCCAGGGGCCGGATGACTTCCCTACACCTAATCCAGAACTATCCACCAGCAGCGATCACATATACAATAGCAGCTGCAACCTGGCTACGTTCAGGCGATGGAAACATGCACACTCTCAGTTCTCCTAACCAGGAAATACAAATCGAACGTAGAAACTACAGACCGATAAGTCTACCCCGACATCTGTAAAATAATGGAAAAATAATAGTCAGGAATCCAACCATCCTTAACGGCCACCTCGCAGACTCCCAAGCCGGCTTAGGCCTGGCACATATTACAGACCACCTATTCAAAGTAACCAAACATCGAACACGCAACACTCAACAGACCACAAACAACAACAATGATGGCCTTGATATTATAAAGCCTGGACACAGTGGGGGACCAACGACTTCTATGGAAAATGTCGGCAACGAATTACCAGAGTTAATAATAGGATGGATAGCAGTCTGCTCCATAAAGAACAGGCCAAGCAAAATTCTAAGCACCCTCTCCTCTATAATAAACATAAAGCTGGACTCCCGCAGGGATTCTCTTTGAGCCTTCTCTGTACACAATATACGTACGAATCCCATAGCCGCGGACCCAATCTCCACCTTAGCCAATTCGCAGATGACACCTGCTTTTGCTCCAGTGCGAGACTTCTTTCTGTGTTTGATTCAAATAATAAGCCTGGACTGGGAAGAAAATTCAACATACGTTTCCAGAAACCCTACACACACAACGATATCTGCACAAGCTCTAACCACATCTAAGGACAAAAGCGAAGGTGTCATTAGACCCTGTCGAGAGAGCGACTAAGTAGCCAACCACAACAATTAAACCGAACAAACCCATCTGTTCAATTGTTCAGAAAAATGGCTACCATCCAAGGAAATAAGACAACATACATCACGAAGACAGCACGTCAGAATGGGATAACACAACCTCAACCAGCATAGCCTACTTACCATATGTAAAAGAGTTTCACGATCGTATCGGAAAACTCCTACGAAATACAAATAAAACAGTTACAGACTACAAGTAAAATAGAAGACTGCCTTCACTCAGCTACGGATCCTCGGCCACCTCTCTCCACTTGCGGCTATATCGATCCTTGTTCGTGTGGTAAATCATATATAGGGACACGAAAATAGTATAGCACCCGTTTACTCGAATAAAAGAAACTGCAGACAAGGAGAAATGGCTAAATCAGGTCGCAGAACATTGCATTATGATGGACACCAGATTCTATCGACGATACACAAGTTTAGCACAACTTCCTACTATTTCCTAGATTATACGAGAGGGCTATAGAAATATCAAGCATAGGGAAATATCAACAAAAGAGGAAGGTATCAAACTGGCTTAGCCTGGTATCACACACTAGAAAATAAATGCATTAACACTAGGGACAACAAGGAGACGACCATTAGCCAATCAGCAAGAGCCACGCCCACTCACCCTGCACCCACCACTAACACAACGTCCACAACGTCCGCAGCGCTCACTCTAAGTAGATCTTCCGACCAGGAAACACGCCTAGAAGCACTCGCCACTGAAGATGCCCTCCGCAGTTGAGGGCGAAACGTCTGGTATCAACACCAACTATGGACCACGGCCACATAACCCGGAATCACTCAACATTATGATTACTGGCCGAGAAAGCCTGCATTCAACTAACAACAAATAATGTTTACAAACAAACCAGAATGTTTACAAACAAACCAGTAAAGCATCCCGAGCTCAACAAGGTCACTGCCACCCCACCCCCCTCCCTCAAACAGTCCCACCAGCATCACACCTCGTCCAGTCAACAACACACGCCGCTATACAATACCTACCCCTGAAACACATGCAACCCGCAACCCAGCCACGTGCTTCCACACCAATACTCGAGTCAATCTACGTAATACCAACCAAAAATCACTATCCTTTAAAATAAAAAATTCAACAAAAACGCAACCAAACCTTAATCCACTACCGAACAAAATTCCAAAACCAAAATCAACCCAAAAATCAAGGAGATAAACAATTCACAAAATCAAAATTTACATTACACCCAAAAACCAAAAAAAACACCCAACCTATACAGAAATGCACTTCTGCACAACCACCGAACTCTGTTACTCGACCTACTAGACTAACCAACCAAATTCTAAATAAAAAATATAAATTCACAAACTCTTATTAGAAACCCCAAATCACGAAATTCCAAATTTACATTCTCTGACCGAGCGCCGGGGGCAGCTAGCTCCTAACCATACTCATCCTTAGGAAAAAAATCTCTCTGAGTGGCAGCACCAACAAACAACCAAATAAATTAAACATCCTTCTGAGACCAGCCAGATAAAAAATAACCATACAAATAAAGATCCACCAAAAGAACAAAGGAAAGAAACGAATGACGGGCCCGCACCCATGAATTAACGTTCATCCGCGTGAATATCTTTGAGGACAACCAGATAAAATAATCACACATAAAGATCCCATATAATGAACAAATAAACAACCAAAAATTAAGACGGCGTACCCATGAATTAAAACGTTCTATCGGTGCATATCTTTGAGACACCCAGATTAAAATAATCACACATAAAGATCCCATAAATGAACAAAATAAACAACCAAAAAATTAAGACGGCGCACTCATGAATTAACGTTCATCGGTTGCATATCTTTTGAGACACCCAGATAAAATAATCCACACATAAAGATCCCATAAATGAACAAATAAACAAACCAAAAATTAAGACGGCGTTCCGTACCCATGAATTAACGTTCATCGGTGCATATCTTTGGAGACACCCAGTTAAATAATCACCACATAAAGATCCCATAAATGAACAAATAAACAACCAAAAATTAAGACGGCGCACCCATGAATTAACGTTCATCGGTGCATATCTTTGAGACACCCAGATAAAATAATCACACATAAAGATCCCATAAATGAACAAATAAACAACCAAAAATTAAGACGGCGCACCCATGAATTAACGTTCATCGATGCGTCCCCAGGAAAACAATATCAGAGCAGGAACCTCCGGTGGAAGGACTATGGAGCTTTGTACAGCCATCGTGAAGAAAAACTATGAACTACCAACCTCCCCATACTTATATCCTAGGACAAAGAGGGCATAAAAATAAGTCCCTATAATGTCAGGGACATCTCGTCCCATACTTTAGTAGTAGTACAGAATTGCCAGTCTCAAGACAACCCTTGAGGATGCCAGACGCAGATTCTGGCGAAACGTCGGGGAACTACAAGCCTCCGGAACCACGGCCTACAGCCCGAAAATCTTCTTCAAGATCATCATAGCAACTCCGGCCGTGAAAGTCTACGTGAATAGAACAGTTCTACTAGATATTTTTGGTAAAAGTGGATTGCATCAACTCGAAGAAATAACTTGGTACTCATATGATAATAGACTGTGAATATATAGTGCATTATTTAATAAAGAATTGCAGAAACTTGAAAAAAGTTTCGGGTTTACCGACAAGACAAATTATAACTTTCCAGATATATTAATTCAAACACATTACAAAATCCCGGCTCCCGCGTCCTTTGCATGAAAAATCAACAATACAACTATTAACGCTGTGGTCTAAAGGTAGCGAGCTGTCTTCTCACGCAGCGGGCCCGGGTTCGATCCCCGGTCTGAACAAGTTTCCTGGGTGAGGTTTTTTCGGGGTTTTTCCTCACCTGTAAGATAAACGTTAGTAAACTCTAAGGTCCAGACGGTCCCTGAACATCATCTGTCATCATTATCGTGAATATATTCGCCTAATTAGCTTACGTTTAATTTAAGGCCTCTCCTGGCGCATCATTACGACCATCATCAACTCACGTATCATCGGGACAATGTAAACCCGCCTTCCAGGCACCCAAACAACAGAAGTAGTTACAAGTATGCCATGCCAGGAGTGGACACCGGGAATATCGAAAGATAACGTTCGAAAAAAAAATATTAAAACCAGAAAATTACTTGAGTGAAAGTTATTTTAGTGTATACAAGTGAAATGTATAAAATAATTTTTAATTGTGAAAAATGTAGGCTACTACTTCTCTGTAAACTAACTCATTTTTAAGAATATATAGTTAACAGTAATATAATGTACTAATGTGTGTCCTCTTTAATTTTATTTGACTTCTTTTTTCTTTTAACACTGCTTTTGCAAGGCTTATAGATTTGTTCGCCTTCCAGTATATAATTTGGTATTTCTACTCCTGTTATCATGCGCAACAAATCACAAAATAGCTCATACATAACGGTCCGCCTTAAGAACGCAAAAGACGCTAGGCCTATCCTATCTATCCCTAGCTTGGCTGCACTCCCATGGTCTTTGTCAGAGCACCTCAAACCTGTTTTCCAATATCCTTCAACCTAAAAGGACTCTCCATCAAGGGCAAGTCTATCAGAAAATCGGGCAGCAGCTCCGACAACGCACCAGTCGCGCGCCGAACGCGCCTGACATCAAAAGTAAGGAATCAAACACCAGTAGCACCGGCTGCCGGTAAAGTCGAGGTCTCTCTGATCGTCTCCCTTCCTCCGAAAACCTCACCATCTAATAATGGAGAGATAACTGGGGGCTCGAAGCCGAAGGGCTCGCAACCCACTAAGTCGAAACCTCCATCCCTGCTGATACGTCGGGAATATACCGCAGAGTTGGTAGCAGTGAACAGAGTTTTCGCAAATACGAAGCCGCTCTCATTTACTTGTGAGGCTACTAGGCTCGGTCCAAGGGCTAGGCTGACTTCACTGTCAGCCTTTAACAACTACCGACAGTTGCTGCAGCTGCGTAAGATCCCCTATTGCGAAGGTGATAAAAAACGAACCGCTACAAGTTCGTAATTAAGGTCATCGACTCCAGCGTGGTTCCAACCGAGATCCAGGACGACCTAAACGGTCTTAGGTTAGAAGCTTTCAAGTGTCAACGTAACTTCCGGAATGAGTCCGCTGTTTATGTTCGTGGCAGTTCTAGTGTAAAGGTGCACAATCTTCGAGGTGCTTAAAAAAGGCCAACTTTATTTCTATAAGGTAAAGTTCGTGCCTTACAAGCTCCCGTCAAAAGTGCCCCCAAGAGCGCAACGCGTAAAGACAAAGTAGTTTCAGTTGAGGTCACTCCTACTACCTCGCAACAGGCAGTCCCAGTAGGGGCCGCTCCTGCTGCCTCCCCTAAAGGTCAGGACCTTTAGAGCCAGCTACTCTATGGCCACAGCCTCCTGAATGGGTGAGCTTCACGGCAAATACAGTTGTCGTCAAAAGCACTGTAAATAAAAATAAAAGTACCAGGTCAGGGTCGACCCGGGAACAAAGGCCTCACAAACGAAGGAATCCAGCCTGGCCGCACCCTATCTGAAAGGGAAGACATCCTGGGCACTCAAACTGCCCCGGACATCAACAAAGGCAAGTAACGACGTAGTAAAAATGCCTGAGGAGTGGAGACAGTTCTGGTTTGCTTACATTTGGATGAGTGCCCCACGTGGTAGAGCATTGCCGGACAGTGATCTTCCACATCAAATAGGCACACTGACGGATGGAATGAGAACAGAAACCCTAAATTTCTTCACAGATCAACAATTTAACACTTTCATTTCTAAATTCCAAACGCAGCCTTTGTACCTAATGCTAATATGAACTAAACACCACCTACACAACAAAACACACAATAATCATCATAAAATATTGTGGAGTGATGAAGGGAGTTCATCGTTCCATCACCGAAGAAGAGAACTCATAGCGGCCAACTACAAAATCACTAACTTATCGCGCTACACAACAAAAGCTGGGAAACTCGCCTGCATGGTTCGACTCAATTTCCTTAACAAAGAAGAAACAGAAACAACACTAAATGAAGGAATTGTCCTCTTGGGAAAAATACACACCTCTAGAACAACACACGCACATTCCATGCAGAAATTACTGTCAGCAGGGACAGAGCCAATCACAATTCCATGCACCACAGAAATGGCACAGGTGCGGCCAAACACTGTTCAAAATGTACTCATCCGAAAAAGTCGAATGGCCTTATTTACTGCGCTATATGCAATGTAATGGGATGTTATATAGGGTACGAATCGGCCGCGGTGGACTAGTGGTTATGCTCCTTGCCTCTGGTCCCAGTCCCGAGGGCCGCGGGTTCAAACCCGGCCGGGGTCGATGGATTTTTTAGGATGGAAAAATCCAAGGAGCACGTCCTCCGGGAGGTACTTTAAGTCGTGGGTCCCGAGTCTGAAGATTTTCAGGCTCGTAAAAGATCCTTAAGCCTGAATTAAAAGGCCTGTAAGCAAAACTTACCGACTTTTCCAGTCCTAGTACTACCTTGGTTTCCTAGATGTCAGTATGAGGCGGAACGCTGACCATGGACCACTCAAATTACATCTATACGAAAACAAGTGTAACTAAATTAGTATGGTTCAAATTCTTCTCTGTAGGGGGAGAGCGCCTAAATCTCTGTTAAAGAAAACACGGACTTACAAGATACAAGAAGACAGAGGGTACGTTAAATACCCGAAAGTAACACCGTCACCTGCCAAAAATTACACTCCCCTACTTTCACAAACACAGAAGAAACACTAGCTATACCTAGCACAACAGTGTGGAACATCTCGACACTCACGTCAAATATAACAAGAAACGTGTCACATGATGAGATTCTTAAAATCATCAACGAAAATACCTTAAAAGCTGGGAAACTACATATACGAGAAGCTGAACACACTTACAGTGTGACGTAAGGCCAAATTTAAAAAAAATAAACAATTTTGTTTTTTTATAATTATTAGTCTATTCTTTTCTGAATATTTCTGTATTTTATTTTTTACTGAACGCCAATCACAAGTGTGTTAATTACTTTTTAAACTTGACAGCTGTCAGACTGGAACATAATTATACTTTAAACCTTGTTTTCTCGTAATTGGAAATTTTCAAACATTTACCCCATTATATCAGGAACTATTAGAAATATTTAAATTAAATTTTACAGCAGGAAACCTAGATATGGAACCACAATCATGATCTGTTCTACAAATCCTAGCTTATGATTTGTTTAATAAAAGAGGAGACAAGTGGCAAAATATATTACATAGAACATGAATATTTAGATACAAGTTTGACTGAGGTTCAGTGTCTTTACAAACCTCATTTAATGTGCTGTAAAAATGGCATTACAATCCATCCAGGAGTTCCTGAAAAAGTGGGTATAAATCCACTTGTTTTTACATTTATGGGATAGGGCCCACTGTCTCACCTTAAAGAAGAATTAATGAAATTCTTCCTAATCATCACTTACAATCAACCACTACTCAAAACCATAGCCAATAGCACAGCCAAAAAATCCTAAAAAGAAACTTGAAATGTGCTCCATCCAGGACACATGTAGACATCTTCTTCTTCTTCTTCTTCTTCCGAACGCAGCATTGGGCGATGATGCCCGTTCTGCGACTACAAAAACTGATCCCTCCATCGGTTGAAGGGTCTTCCGAGGTCTCTTCTGCCACTAGGGTTGAGGTGGTAAATCATCCTTGGTAAACGGGAATTTGACATTCTCTGGACGTGTTGGAACCATTTAATCTGATAATTTTGTATATGTTCAACCATTTCCCTACTATTCCACTGCATCCTTATCTCATCACTTTTCATTCTATCCCTTAATGTTACTCCAGTTAGTGATCGGAGGAATCTCATTTGTGAACTATTAATGCGGGATTTATCTTTTGCTCGAAGTGTCCAGCATTCACTTCCGTATAGTAGAGCAGGTTTGGCTATGGCGTTATGAAATCTCAATTGGATTTCTTTCCTCATTTGTTTTCCAAAATTTCTCCTAATTATACCATTTAATCTGTTATATTTTCCTAAATTTGTTTCCACATCTTTTTGATTATGAAACTGTGATATATTATTACCTAAATAATTAAAGTGTGTTACTTGTTCTATTGGTTTATTATTTATTATTATTTTTACTCTCGAAAGTTCCTTTCCAGTGATTGCCATGGATTTGGTTTTATTTTCAGATATTTTCATGTTGTATTTTTCTAGGGTATTCTGCAATTTAAACACCGATCTCTGCAAATCATCTTCATTCTCCGCTAGAAGTACTTGATCATCTGCGAAGATTATTGTTTGTATTTGATACATGTAGACATTTATACAAAAAATGACCGAGATGAACAACACAGTTATCACGGATCTACATGAAAACATCACGACCAAACTTAACGCATATCAAAAACTTAAATAGGACACTAAAATAACACTAAATAACAAAGAAAACATACGCTAATCGCTAAATTGAAGCTTTCTTGTCTACACCTTCCCCACAAAATATCCGCACTAAACCCAACCACAAAACAAACATATCCATCCATCCATCCATTCATTGTAATTCTGCCCGAAGGTAGGTCCTTCACTGCAATCATAGAATGTTCTTTTTTGTTCTTCTAAGGTAGTTCATTTATACGCTTTGTATTCTACTTGGTAATTTTTGGTCATTACTAGAGCGAGGATTTTTATGAAATTTCATGTTTTAAACTATTAGTGAGAGAGCGATGAGACAAAGTATCTTTATATTTTATGATATGTAGAATCAAATAAGACCTACATATTTTTTCATATTTCATAATATTTTGGCAAAATGTTCATATTTTAGTAAAAATTTAATATTCCTTCAATTTTTTTCAACCTTCATTTTTTTAAAATAATTCTACTAATTGTTGAATGCAGGCTTTCACGGCCGGTAATCGTAATGTTGAGTGATTCCGGGTTATGTGGCCGTGGTCCATAGTTGGTGTTGATACCAGACGTTTCGCCCTCAACTGCGGAGGGCATCTTCAGTGGCGAGTGCTTCTATGCGTGTTTCCTGGTCGGAAGATCTACTTAGAATGAGCGCTGTGGACGTAGAGGACGTTGTATTAGTGGGGGGTGCAGGGTGAGTGGGCGTGGCTCTTGCTGATTGGCTAATAGTCGTCTCCTTGTTGTCACTGGTGTTAATTCGCATGGTGTTAATGCATTAACACCAGTGACAACAAGGAGACGACTATTAGCCAATCAGCAAGAGCCACGCCCACTCACCCTGCACCCCCCACTAATACAACGTCCTCTACGTCCACAGCGCTCATTCTAAGTAGATCTTCCGACCAGGAAACACGCATAGAAGCACTCGCCACTGAAGATGCCCTCCGCAGTTGAGGACGAAACGTCTGGTATCAACACCAACTATGGACCACGACCACATAACCCGGAATCACTCAACATTAATTCTACTAATTGGTTAAAAACATTTTTTAAGTGACTGTAGTTTTGATTTTTTTTACAATGTAATGTGATAGACAGCCGTAAAATTCCTCAGTATTCCTCAGTAACAAGATAAATAGATTTGATAAAAGAAAGTAATTAAAAAAAAGAGACAAGGAATGACCAAGTGGAGGCTTTTGTCGGAAACTACATAACAAGAACAGGGATTTCCTAATCTGTGACAAGAACATGAATAAGTAGAACAGAGATGTAAAAATAATAACCACCTACTCATTCTCTCAGGTAGCAACCTATTCCTTTTTGCTACTTGAGTACATTTCTTACTTTGTGAATGGATTACAATATTTAAATGTAGGGAAGACTGCTGCTGCTATACTTGAAGCTGTGCTGGGAAATATGGTCTTACACCAGAGTTTATGAAATTAGTAAAGTTCTTGTAGGTAAGGCCAATATTATTCTCACTTACATCAAACTATTGTATATAGCGCCGTACATGTTTGCTCCCATAACATCATATGGTGTGGAGCATACTTTTTGATCGTACAAAATAATTCTGACAGACAGGTGTTAAAAAATATAGAAAAAGCTCCTAACTGTGTATTACGAACAGAATTGATAATTTGATTATCCAAAGCACAAGTATACCATACTGTTCCCGGGCAAATTTCATGGAAAAACTAATGTTAAAATAATTCTAACTACATTTCACCATGTTCATACATGTAATGTATAGAATTAAAAATCTTTGTAATTGCAAAGAGAGTTTTGAAATACACCCTAGAATTATGTATGGATTAATTCATTTTAACATCTTGTTTCTCCAAATATGACATACAGTACTTGGTCTACTGCGATGGGCAGGACATGTGGTACGAATGGGGGACTGATAGACGTACATGGAAATTTCTTGTAGGAAAACCAGAGGGAAAACGCCCAGTTTGTAGACCAAGAATGAGGTGGGAGTATAACATTAACCATGATTTGAGGGAATTAGATTATAGGGCGAATGATTGAAAAATATTAGCTCAGGATAGGGATGTATGCAGAGCTTATGTCCATGCAGCCATGAACCTATGGGTTTGATCGTGCCAGTGAGTTAGTTAGGATTGGATCTATGTGTGTTCTGATTCATCCAATATAATGCTATTGTGACATTTAGATATACAGGAATTCATTATCTTTATGCAAGGTAAACAGAAGTCAACCAAACTGTACCTACTCTAAGTTTTGTCAGTGGTATATTCGATGGAAGCATGTTACTACGGTTACTATGTTTTGTTTTTTGTTTCTGTTTAGATTTTGTAATTAAATATCATTGGATAAATTAATCGATCGTGTTTTATATAAGCCCAGTATTAATTTATTGAAATAAAGTATCAAACTATAGGCTTGGGAGGCCCTTGGGGTAGATGGATGTTGAGACTTCCACATTTCTAGACAATCGCCAAGGGATGTCTACTGGGTTCAGTCCTGCATGACGGCCGCCTTTGCCCCAGAACATGCGTCTGATACTCATTTAAATTAAGAGCTGAGTAGACCATACGGCTAAGATGCCGCCAGAAGGTTTGGTCCAGCTAAAAACTGAACCCATTGAGATTCAAACCCATGACCTCCTGGCTTGTTAGCGTGATTTCTTAAACAACTAAACTTCAACGTGAGCCATTAGAATTGTTTCAAATCATGAACATGATATTTTATATTGAGTCAGAATTAATGTAAAATTAATTAAAATTGAAATACAGTGAAACTCCTGATTTCTTGAGCTACAAAAAGGTCTTCTTGTCCCATTTGTGTGCTGGTATGTATACCCATAAATTATAGAGAGCTTGTGTATATAAATATGTGTAAAAATTAAAAAAATAGTAGCTTCATAATATTTTTGTGTCCTAATTTTCATATTTTTCATATTTTGTTATTATGATTTCATATTTTAGTATAATTTTCTTCATATAATTCCTCGCTCTAGTCATTGCCCAAGTTTCACTTCCATAAAGTAATACAGGAACTGTCAATGTTTTATAAAACTACAATCTAGCATCTCTTCTTGTTCTGTTATTTAATGTTTCATGTACAGTTCTGCACATAATTTGAAATTTCGATAGTTTCAAATTTATGTCTCTTTCAGTTTTTGTGTCGGTTGCAAATTACAACCCAAATAATTAAAATGTGTTAATTGATTTCTTGTCTGTTATGATTTTTCATCTTGTATGTTCATTTCCCCAATATGCCATTTTTTTGACATTTTAAAATTATATTCTTGGAATAACTGATTTAATTGATGTAAAGAGTACTGCAAATTATTTTCATTTTATTCCATATTTAATATATTGGCGATATTCAACAATATGTAGCATTTCCTACTCCGAGTTGTAGTGAAAATATTGTAACGAATCTTAATTTTTAATACAGCGGCCACTCATTTTTGCCAGCTCTACATAGTGACATTTGTGCAGTCAATCCAACGAAATGTTTCGACTTCTCTTGATGTATTCAAACAATACCTATCAGCATAAAGTGTCCAGTCTCACTGTATACATTTTGATACTGGAATTGAATATCTACAAATATGATACTGCGTCTCAATGGGTGGGATGCGTTTCCGGTTGCAAGTTATTCGCTTCCATCATTTTACCGGTTGAAAGTGAGGCTGAATGTAGGGAGAAAGAGGGTGAAAGAAGAAAATGGAAAACTGATGAATGTTGCGCGATGGGGGGGGGGGTCCAAATTGAGCGTCGAATAGATAGAAAGCTTATTTTGAAGAGTTACAGTTTACCCTGAGGCTGCGACCAAGTGGACATAAAGAGCAAGCTAGAAGAAGTTTGAGGACAGAATATCGAGTCACTTGGAGACTCTCCCTCCCACAACCCCGACAAGAGATTCTTGATCTTGAGAAATTCTACCAAACTGAACAATAATGTAGGCTACTACTATTGAGTGATTTATTTGAACACAGCTGTACGTAATATTATAATGATATTGTGAAAAGAAAAATTAATGTCTGAACCAGGAATCGAACCGTGGACCTCTAGTTCTCCAGACTAGTGTGCAGCCCAGTACACCATTCTAGACTTGGCACAAACATTAACAATTCTTCCCACATATACAAATATATAATTCTCGTTTCGTCCGCTGTCAGGTAGGTGACATCACCATGGCCAACGGCCAGCTTCGTTTAGAAGTATCTATATTTGAGAATTTTACACCACCACTTTTATAAGCAGTAAACGATGTTATTTAACATTTTCCAATACTGTTATTTTAACACAGTTCCAATAATGGATCATATTATAATATTGTAATATTAGTCTATTATAATATTATAATATGATCCAATATTGGAACTGTGTTAAAATAACAGTATTGGAAAATGTTAAATAACAGCTGTATGTATTCATAACAAAGATTTAATCAACCCTAAAATATAGTTATCTAGAAACGAATTTATGGCAGACCTTAATTATAATTAGGCCTAATTAGTATATTAAAAAAAATCTTTTTCTGGTGGTTCTGAGTTGAGATCCCGGAGAGAACCACCCGAGTTTTTAGTAGAAAAATAATTATATTACTTACTTACTCACTGGCACTATCGAACCAGTAGGTTCATGGCAGCACGGACATAAACTCTCCATACAAGCCTATCATGAACTAATGCTTTGCAATCATTCCCTGTATAATTTCCTTCCCTCAAATCATAGTAATGTCATTCTCCCACCTCATTCTGGTCTACCAACTGGGCGTTTTTCCTCCTTCTTTCCTACAAGAAACTTCCATGCATATCTTCCATTCCCCTTACGCGCAACATGTCCTGTTCATCGCAGTCTACGAGATTTAACTAGATAAATAATATTACCATTAAAAAATTCGTTATTAATCATAAGTTCATTTAAAATTAATAGCATTGGTCACTACGACAATAGATATAATTATTACTCGACCACGTTAACTTTCAATGCGAACTAAAAGAATTTGATAAGGATGTCATAGAGGTAGACCCTTGTGTATACTTTCCGTTAGCCGTGTATAGTGACAATATCAAGTGCGAGAGTTAGACCCAATATCCACAGCGAAGGCCGTGAAATTATCAAGAAATTTGAGATGAGGAGAAAGTAATGAGGGAATTGAAAATTCTTATGCAAAATGCAACAGAACGTGCGACAGAAGCTACCGGAATACCATAAGCTACAATATGCAGAATGCAACAGAACGTGCGGCAGAAGCTACCGGAATACCACAAGCTACAATATGCAAAATGCAACAGAACGTGCGGCTGAAGCTACCGGAATACCATAGGCTACAATTGCAAAATGCAAAATGCAACAGAACGTGCGGCAGAAGCTACCGGAATACCATAGGCTACAATATGCAGAATGCATCAGAACGTGCGGCAGAAGCTACCGCAATACCATAGGCTACAATATGCAGAATGCAACAGAACGTGCGGCAGAAGCTACCGGAATACCATAAGCTACAATATGCAAAATGCAACAGAACGTGCGGCTGAAGCTACCGGAATACCATAGGCTACAATTGCAAAATGCAACAGAACGTGCGGCAGAAGCTACCGCAATACCATAGGCTACAATATGCAGAATGCAACAGAACGTGCGGCAGAAGCTACCGGAATACTATAAGCTACAATATGCAAAATGCAACAGAACGTGCGGCTGAAGCTACCGGAATACCATAGGCTACAATTGCAAAATGCAACAGAACGTGCGGCAGAAGCTACCGGAATACCATAGGCTACAATATGCAGAATGCAACAGATCGTGCGGCAGAAGCTACCGGAACACCATAGGCTACAATATACAAAATGCAACAGAACGTGCTGCAGAAGCTACCGGAATACCATAGGCTACAATATACAAAATGCAACAGAACGTGCGGCAGAAGCTACCGGAATACCATTTGCTACAATGTGCAAAATGCAACAGAACGTGCGGCAGAAGCTACCGGAATACCATAGGCTACAATATACAAAATGCAACTGAAAGTGCAGCAGGAGCTACCGGAATACCATAGGCTATAATATACAAAATGGAACAGAACGTGCGGCAGAAGCTACCGGAATACCATCGGCTAAAATTGCAAAATGCAAGAGAACGTGCGGCAGAAGTTACCGGAATACCATAGGCTACAATATGCAGAATGCAACAGAACGTGCGGCAGAAGCTACCGGAATACCCTAAGCTATAATATGCAAAATGCAACAGAACGTGCGGCTGAAGCTACCGGCATACCATAGGCTACAATTGCAAAATGCGACAGAACGTGCGGCAGAAGCTACCGGCATACCATTGGCTACAATATGCAAAATGCAACAGAATGTGCGGCAGAAGCTACCGGAATACCATTGGCTACAATATGCAAAATGCAACAGAACGTGCGGCAGAAGCTACCGGAATACCATAGGCTACAATATGCAGAATGCAAGAGAACGTGCGGCAGAAACTACCGGATTACCATAGGCTACAATGTGCAAAATGCAACAGAACGTGAGGCAGAAGCTACCGGAATATCATAGGCTACAATATGCAGAATGCAACAGAACGTGCGGCTGAAGCTACCGGAATACCATAGGCTACAATGTGCAAAATGCAACAGAACGTGCGGCAGAAGCTACCGGAATACCATAGGCTACAATATGCAGAATGCAACAGAACGTGCGGCAGAAGCTACCGGAATACCATGGGCTACAATATACAAAATGCAACAAAACGTGCGGCAAGAGCTACCGGAATACAATAGGCTACAATATACAAAATGCAACAGAACGTGCGGCAGAAGCTACCGGAATACCATAGGCTACAAAATGCAAAATGCAACAGAACGTGCGGCAGAAGCTACCGGCATACCATAGGCTACAATATGCAAAATGCAAAATGCAACAGAACGTGCGGCAGAAGCTACCGCAATACCATAGGCTACAATATACAAAATGCAACAGAACGTGCGGCAGAAGCTACCGGAATATCATAGGCTACAATCTACAAAATGCAACAGAACGTGCGGCAGAAGCTACCGGAATACCATAGGCTACAATATACAATATGCAACAGAACGTGCGGCAAAAGCTACAGGAATACCATAGGCTACAATATACAAAATGCAACAGAACGTGCGGCAGAAGCTACCGGAATACCAGAGGCTACAATTGCAAAATGTAACAGAACGTGCGGCAGAAGCTACGAATACCATAGGCTACAAAATGCAGAATGCAACAGAACGTGCGGCAGAAGTTACCGGAATACCATAGGCTACAATATACAAAATGCAACTGAAAGTGCGGCAGGAGCTACCGAAATACCATAGGCTACAATATACAAAATGCAACAGAACGTGCGGCAGAATCTACCGGAATACCATAGGCTAAAATTGCAAAATGCAACAGAACGTGCGGCAGAAGCTACCGGAATACCATAGGCTACAAATTGCAGAATGAAACAGAACGTGCGGCAGAAGCTACCGGAATACAATAAGCTATAATATGCAAAATGCAACAGAACGTGCGGCTGAAGCTACCGGAATACCATAGGCTACAATTGCAAAATGCAACAGATCGTGCGGCAGAAGCTACCGTAATACCATTGGCTACAATATGCAAAATGCAACAGAACGTGCGGCAGAAGCTACCGGAATACCATACGCTACAATGTGCAAAATGCAACAGAACGTTCTGCAGAAGCTACCGGAATACCATAGGCTACAATATGCAGAATGCAACAGAACGTGCGGCAGAGCTGCCGGAATACCATAGGCTACAATATCCAGAATGCAACAAAACGTGCGGCAGAAGCTACCGGAATACCATAGGCTACAATATGCAAAATGCAACAGAACGTGCGGCAGAAGCTACCGGAATACCATAGGCTACAATGTGCAAAATGCAACAGAACGTTCGGCAGAAGCTACCGGAATACCATAGGCTACAATATGCAGAATGCAACAGAACGTGCGGCAGAGCTACCGGAATACCATAGGCTACAATATGCAGAATGCAACAGAACGTGCTGCAGAAGCTACCGGAATACCATAGGCTACAATATACAAAATGCTACAAAACGTGCGGCAGGAGCTACCGGAATACCATAGGCTAGAATATGCAAAATGCAACAGAACGTGCGGCAGAAGCTGCCGGAATACCATAGGCTACAATATACAAAAGGCAACAGAACGTGCGGCAGAAGCTATCGGAATATCATACCTACAATATACAAAATGCAACAGAACGTGCGGCAGAAGCTACGAATACCATAGGCTACAATATGCAGAATGCAACAGTACGTGCGGCAGAAGATACCGGAGTACCATAGGCTACAATATACAAAATGCAACAGAACGTGCGGCAGAAGCTACCGGAATACCATTGGCTACATTATGCAAAATGCAACAGAACGTGCGGCACAAGATACCGGAATAACATAGGCTACAATATGCAAAATGCAACAGAACGTGCGGCAGAAGCTACCGGAATACCACAAGCTACAATATACAAAATGCAACAGAACGTGCGGCAGAAGTTACCGGAATATCCTTGGCTACAATATACAAAATGCAACAGAACGTGCGGCAGAAGCTACCGGAATACCATAGGCTATAATATACAAAATTCAACAGAACGTGCGGCAGAAGCTACCGGAATACCGTAGGCTACAATATACAAAATGCAACAGAACGTGCGGCAGAAGCTACCGGAATACCATAGGCTACAATATGCAGAATGCAACAGAACGTGCGGCAGAAGCTACCGGAATACCATAGGCTACAATATGCAGAATGCAACAGAACGTGCGGTAGAAACTACCGGAATATCATAGGCTACAATATGCAAAATGCAACAGAACGTGCGGCAGAAGCTACCGGAATACCATAGGCTACAATATACAAAATGCAACAGTACGTGCGGCAGAAGCTACCGGAATACCATTGGCTACAAAATGCAAAATGCAACAGAACGTGCGGCAGAAGCTACCGGAATACCATAGGCTACAATATGCAGAATGCAACAAAACGTGCGGCAGAAGCTACCGGAATACCATAGGCTACAATATGCAGAATGCAACAGAACGTGCGGCAGAAACTACCGGAATACCTTAGGCTACAATGTGCAAAATGCAACAGAACGTGGGGCAGAAGCTACCGGAATACCATAGGCTACAATATGCAGAATGCAACAGAACGTGCGGCGGAAGCTACCGGAATACCATAGGCTACAATATGCAAGATGCAACAGAACGTGCGGCAGAAGCTACAGGAATACCATAGGCTACAATATGCAGAATGCAACAGAACGTGCGGCAGAAGCTACAGGAATACCATAGGCTAAAATGTGCAAAATGCAACAGAACGTGCGGCAGAAGCTACCGGAATACCATTGGCTAAAATATGCAAAATGCAACAGAACGTGCGGCAGAAGCTACCGGAATACCATAGGCTACAATATGCAGAATGTAACAGAAAGTGCGGCAGAAGCTACCGGAATTACCATAGGCTACAATATGCAAAATGCAACAGAAACGTGCGGCAGAAGGTACCGGAATACCATAGGCTACAATATGCAGAATGCAACAGAACGTGCGGCAGAAGCTACCGGAATACCATAGGCTACAATATGTAAAATGCAACAGAACGTGCGGCAGAAGCTACCGGAATACCATAGGCTACAATTCCAAAATGCAACAGAACATGCGGCAGATGCTACAGGAATATCATAGGCTACAATATGCAAAATGCAACAGAACGTGCGGCAGAAGCTACAGGAATACAATAGGCTACAATATACAAAATTCAACAGAACGTGCGGCAGAAGCTACCGGAATACCATAGGCTACAATATGCAAAATGCAACAGAACGTGCGGCAGAAGCTACCGGAATACCATAGGCTACAATATGCAACAGAACGTGCGGCAGAAGCTACTGGAATACCATAGGCTACAATATACAAAATGCAACAGAACGTGCGGCAGAAGCTACCGGAATACCATTGGCTACAATATGCAAAATGCAACAGAACGTGCGGCAGAAACTACCGGAAATCCATAGGCTACAATTGCAAAATGCAACAGAACGTGCGGCAGAAACAACCGGTAATCCATATGCTACAATTTCAAATTGCAACAGAACGTGCGGCAGAAGCTACCGGAATACCATAGGCTACAATATGCAAAACGCAACAGAACGTGCGGCACAAGCTACCGGAATAACATAGGCTACAATATGCAAAATGCAACAGAACGTGCGGCAGAAGCTAACGGAATACCATAGGCTACAATATACAAAATGCAACAGAACGTGCGGCAGAAACTACCAGAATACCATTGGCTACAATATGCAGAATGCAACAGAACGTGCGGCAGAAGCTACCGGAATACTATAGGCTACAATATACAAAGTGCAACAGAACGTGCGGCAGAAGCTACCGGAATATCACAGGCTACAATATACAAAATGCAACAGAACGTGCGGCAGAAGCTACCGGAATGCCATAGGCTACAATATACAAAATGCAACAGAACGTGCGGCAGAGAAGCTACAGGAATACCATAGGCAACAACATACAAAATGCAACAGAACGTGCGGCAGAAGCTACCAGAATACCATAGGCTACAATATGCAAAATGCAACAGAACGTGCGGCAGAAACTACCGGAATACTATAGGCTACAATATACAAAATGCAACAGAACGTGCGGCTGAAGCAACCGGAATACCATAGGCTACAATATGCAAGATGCAACAGAACGTGCGGCAGAAGCTACCGGAATACCATAGGCTACAATTGCAAAATGCAACAGAACGTGCGGCAGAAACTACCGGAATACCATAGGCTACAATATGCAAAAAGCAACAGAACGTTCGGCCGAAGCTACCGGAATACCATAGGTTACAATATACAAAATGCAACAGAACGTGCGGCAGAAGCTACCAGAATACCATAGGCTACAATATGCAAAATGCAACAGAACGTGCGGCAGAAACTACCGGAATACTATAGGCTACAATATACAAAATGCAACAGAACGTGCGGCTGAAGCAACCGGAATACCATAGGCTACAATATGCAAGATGCAACAGAACGTGCGGCAGAAGCTACCGGAATACCATAGGCTACAATTGCAAAATGCAACAGAACGTGCGGCAGAAGCTACCGGAATACCATAGGCTACAATATGCAAAAAGCAACAGAACGTGCGGCAGAAGCTACCGGAATACCATACGTTACAATATACAAAATGCAACAGAACGTGCGGCAGAAGCTAAAGGAATACCATAGGCTACAATATACAAAATGCAACAGAACGTGCGGCAGAAGCTACAGGAATACCATAGGCTATAATATACAAAATGCAACAGAACGTGCGGCAGAACCTACCGGAATAACCATATGGCTACAATATGCAAAATGCAACAGAACGTGCGGCTGAAGCTACCGGAAAACCATAGGCATACAATATGCAAAATGCAACAGAACGTGCGGCAGAAGCTACCGGAATACCATTGGCTACAATATGGCAAAAAGCAACAGGAAACGTGCGGCAGAAGCTACCGGAATACCATATGCTTACAATATGCAAAATGCAACAAGAACGTGCGGCAGAAGCTACCGGAATACCATAGGCTACAATAATGCAAAATGCAACAGAAACGTGCGGCAGAAGCTACCGGATTATCCATAGGCTACAATATACAAAATGCAACAGAACGTGCGGCAGAAGCTACCGGAAATACCATAGGCTACAATATACAAAATGCAACAGGAACGTGCGGCAGAAGCTACCTAGGAATACCATAGGCTACAATAATACAAAATGCAACAGAACGTGGCGGCAGAAGCTACCGGAATACCATAGGCTACAATATGCAAAATGCAAGAGAACATGCGGCAGAAGCTAACCGGAATACTATAGGCTACAATATACAAAATGGAACACAAACGTGCGGCTGAAGCTAACCGGAATATCATAAGCTACAATATGCAAAATGCGACAGAACGTGCGACAGAAGCTACCGGAATACCATAGCTACAATTGTAAAATGCAACAGAACGTGCGGCAGAAACTACCGGAATACCATAGGCTACAATATTCAAAACGCAACAGAAACGTGCGGCAGAAGCTACAGGAATACCATAGGCTACAATATACAAAATGCAACAGAACGTGCGGCAGAAGCTACCGGAATACCATAGGCTACAATATACAAAATGCACACAGAACGTGCGGCAGAAGCTACCGGAATACCATTGGCTACAATATGCAAAATGCAACAGAACGTGCGGCAGAAGCTACCGGATATACCATAGGCTACAATATGCAAAATGCAAACAGAACGTGCGGCAGAAGCTACCGGAATACCATAGGCGTACAAGCATACAAAATGCAACAGAACGTGCGGCAGAAGCTACCGGAATACCATTCGCTAGAATATGCAAAATGCAAGCAAGAACGTGCGGCAGAAGCTACCGGAACACCATAGGCTACAATATGCAAAATGCGACAGAACTGCGACAGAAGCTACCGGAATCATAGGCTCAATTGTAAACTGCAACAGACGTAGCGGCAGAAACTACCGGAATACCATAGGCTACAATATTCAAAACGCAAAACGAACTGGCCGGCAGGAAGCTACATGATACCATAGGCTACAATATAAAAATGCAACTAACTGCGGCATGAAGCTCCCCGGAATTACCATAGCTATAACAATATACAAAATGCAAACAGAACGTCGGCAGAGCTACCGAATACCATGGCTACAATATGCAAAATGCAACAGAACTTGCGGCAGAACTACCGAATCCATAAGGCTACAATATCAAAATGCAACAGAACGTGCGGCCATAAGCTACCACCGGAATACCATAGGCACAATCTACAAAAGTCAACAGAACGTGCGGCAGAAAGCTACCGGAAGACCATGCGCTAGAATAATGCAAAATGCAACAAACGTGCGGCAGAACTAATACCGACACATAGGCTACAATCTGCAAAATAATGCAATGGTCAAAAACAGTCACCAAAGATGAAAAACTGAAGTCGCCAGGAAAAAAAAAAGAACCAGTTCCAGAAAAATGTAATAAATAATTTCAAAGTATCATGTAGATTAGATTAGATTTATTTAGCCTGTGTGTTAAGCCATGTTGCCGTCGCTTCTTTTCACTCACCATGCCAAACATATATTACAATGAGAATATAAACTCTCAATTAACTCTAAATGAAATACCTAATAAAATTTGATCAAAAAAGAGTATCTATTATATTACATCTTTATGCAATCATTAATTATTAAAATGAGACCTAAAACTAATATAAAATATATACAAGCAAGCATATTAAATTATCCCCTTCTAATGTATATAAAACAAAGAAAAATAAGGAGATATAGAAAACTAATTTTACGATTATACAAATATTTAAAACAAAGCAAAAGAAAATATTTTTGTTAACTTAATGTTAGTTTTTATAAATAATTTGATTAGTATGTTAAAAGAAACTATCAGTGCGTGTATTAGATAGTTTGTTATTAAAGAATACCATCATGAGGTGTATAAATTAGTTTTTAATTACATAATTCTTAAGTTTGTTTTTGAAGGATGTTATAGTTTTGACAGTCCTGACAAAGGTCGGAAGGGGAATTCCATGTTTGGTAAGTGAGACGGTAAAGATAATGTATATATATCTTGAGGAAAGGGATATAAAGACAATGTGCAATGGGGGCGAGTGGTCAAATCAGGTGTGTCCGGATAGTCTGATGAGCACATATAACTATTATTAGACGAGATGTTTAAGTATTTTATAGAAACGATATCACGAAATTGGAATTTAATAAGACATGACTATTTCACGATTCAATTGCAACTATTATAAACAGCCTAAAAGGGACAAAAACTTGTATTTGCCATTATGCCCCATGAGCTTCAAAAACGACAAATTAATAATGATTACTAGTAAAGATCTAAAAAATAAACATAGTGACAGTATAGTAGCTACGCTAAAATCACAACCTATAATAACTAACTCCTGGCACTATCGAACCCGTAAGTTCATGCCACGCGACATAAGCGCGCCAGTATCACTATCCTGACCAATTTTTCCAACCTCCTGTAATCGACTTCCCTCAATCATAGTTATTATTCTCCATCTCTTCTAGTCTCAACTGGGCGTTTTCCCTCTGGTTTCCTACGGACTCCCATGCACGTCTTTCATTCCCATTCGTGCATATTCCTGCCATCGCAGCTACGAGACTTAACTGTCTCATTAGATCTGGTTTCCTATAAAAATGATTCCCATAATATAATAATAATAACATTGTTTATTATTCCGGCTTTACATGAATATCATTGTTCCATACCCATGTTCACAGTAACTACACATATTATAATATAATAATAAAATAATAATAATAAGAATAATAAGAATAATAATAATGAAACAGATCACAGGTATTAGAATAAGTAATTAGAAACCTTTTTGGATCAAAGAGAGATACAAACGGGAATGAAGAAGACTCAGACCAATGAACTGCATGTCTTTATAGAAGCCAATATAATAAAAGATTAAGTCTCGTAGACTGCGTGGGCAGGAAATGTCGCACTATGGGATGAAAGAGGTACATGAGCTCTTGTAGGAAACAAAGGGAAACACCCAGTTGAAAATCAAGAATGAGTGGAGAATAACATTACTCGATTTGGGGGAATGGATTACAGGAATGATTACAAAGCATAGTTCAGGATAGGGATATGGAGAGCTTATGTCCGCGCGGCCATGAACCAACGGGTTCGATAGTGCCAGTGAGTGAGTTTAGCTCAGTAAGATAATATATATAATATCATAAAAAAATAATAATAATAAATATCTTCACTTGCCATCTAACTCGAGCCCCTTATACAATGGAAGGACTCAGTGAAGAAAAGTCATCAAATCCTGACTGTAACCGCAACGGAGAGTATTGATAGAAAAGTGGAGATCTCGCATCAAAGTCAAGCCCGTTATGCTGTAGCGCCATTGAAGAAGAAGTAGAAAAGAAAAGTAGACGAAGAATAATTGCATCTCCAGGATTCGAAAGACAACCTGGGCATTGATAAAAAATGTTTCATATGAAAAAAGACAAATTTCTTAAAACACTAGAAGTATCATGCGAATTAAAAATAACTGAAGACTCTAAGAAAGAACCAGTTTACGTTTTTGTCGAAATGAGAGTAATAGGTAGTTAGATTCTCCATGAACACTTAATTAGAAGTTGAAGCAATAATATCGAGTTTAGCCATAGGTTTATGTACCACACGTTGGCATACATTAAAATATGAATTTTTACAAATAAAGAAGTTGTCTAGGTTCAAGAAAATATGGCTTCCTTGTCTTTTTTAATCAACTAACTATAATCTTATCAATTACGTACCTACTAGTAAATCATCATTACTTTGTTTATCATCATCTATTTCTAATGGAGGAATTCGTTATTATTTTTAATAACTTTCCTTCGGTTTTCTTGGTGTTAATAATCCTTTCTTCAGTATTTCTTCTATATTTATTTTGCTACTTCAAAATAGCACGCAGACGCTGTCCAGAATTATTCCACGTTACAAAGCTTCTGCGTATTGATAATTGGTAACACCGTATTTGTCCATAACCTCAGCTGTACACATGGCCAATTAAAACCGTATTGATCGTTTTTTTCCAAATTCGTATATTTTTCCGTCATAAAACGCAGCGGACGCACCGCAAGTCATTTAGGGCTTCTTAACAACAAGATTTTAATGATATTTACTTTATACGTACGCTTTAGTTCGATTTGTAATTAAGTTGAATATTAGCAATGAAAGCCAAATAGGACATGTAAAGAAAATAACGCCTAAGCCGCGATTTGAACCCAGGACTTTACTCTATACGTTAGTGTTATACCGTACCAGAATGAACAGGCTTAGATAAAAAACCATACATCAGAAGTCTCCTCTGCCTGTACTCTGCTGAGAAAGTCATCAAATCGTTTTGCGTACTCGAAAATCTGTTTCATGCGATAATATTGTGAATTCCGAAGCTACCTGGCAAGGAAACTTAGTGCAGAGAACGATCGTGAGCAAACCGATGGGTAACCGTGTACTTTGAAACCTTGCAGCTACCTTGCTGCTTTATCCAATAATCGGACCTTGAGACTTCAATCTGTTTTTCGGATACGCGGAGAAGAGCAATTTGATAAGAGTCGCCAAAGAATTCAACCCGAAGAACAGCGATCGGCGTAATATTGCGCGACGCAACGTCGTCGTATACATATTATTGCTGACCAAGCGTAAATGCGTTCCTCTAGCAACCAAATAACGGAAGTGGTTTTTATAATCGCTGAGAATTCCTGGGTAATTTCTTGCCAATATACGAAAACGACGACATTCATGCAGGCCATTGGGGGTACCTTTCGATCCTGCACTTGCTCACGGAAGCAGCCGCCAGTGATTGGAAGTAAGGTGAGCAGAGACTAATGTTTGAATGCGGCCGTTAGTCCCGTGGTGTAGCCGAGTGCTTAAGCAGAAGCCTTGGCGCAGACTAGGACTTCGCTGGATGGATCTCCAGAGGAAACATTTTCGCAGAATTTCGGCCAGGATGGGACTGGTTCCCATCCATCATCGGAGCTATGGGTAGCTGCAATAGTAGCAAATCCGGTTGAAAAACCGCTGTGTACCCAACATGCTGACACATGTCACCCCCCTACAATCGCCTCATGGATGTCTAACACCCCAAAAACAAATCGGACGTGAGGCCAGCAGCGGTTGGTAGCCAAGGGCCATCGAGGCTGTCGCGCTTGGAAATACCTTGGCCCAAAACTAAATGTACTGATCATGAATCAAATATCTATAAGGTAAACATATCATTAGAGCACAAATTACGGAGTAAGAAACAGACTAAAATTTAATTAAATTACTTAGGAAGAAATATCAAAATATATAACTAACTACTCACTGCACATCGACCCCTAGTTCAGGGCCGCGCGGCAGAAGCTCGCATATATCCCGATCCGAGCCAAGGTGGGCCAATCATCCCCTTAATCTACTTCCCTCAATCAACTTAATGTTAGTCTCCCTCTGATTCTAGGCAACACCTGGCGTTTTCCTTCTGGTTTTCTACAAGAAGCTTCCATGCACGTCTTTCACCCCCATTCGTGCCACTATCTTATTATATTGTTAAAAAAGACAGGGTAATTAATATCCGGCCCAGTGATGCCAATATATGACAGATAAAGAGGTAGTGTAAAAATCCTACCCGACACAAGTAACAAGAAATATTGAAGAGAATAACGGGAATGGTAGTATATTAAACTGGCTGGCTGAGTACACAGTACAAGCAATAAAACACAAAGGGGATTGTATATAAAAACTATTGGATTGATTAACAGGTAACAAGAATGTTCATTCCCCCTAAGAAAAGATACATATCTCGTGATAGCCTATACAGTTTTACAATTGAAGAACTGAACATAGTTTCTATAACAATATCAAAAAGCAATTATAACCCAGTTCCCAAAAACGTTATTACAGCCTCTGACCAGTCAATACCATAATAAAAAAAACGTTCACAACGTGTAATTACCAAAATTTCATTCTGTGTTGAACAAACTACCTTTCAGAATTTTCCTGGTAAACCCCCTCTAGGGGCACAAATAACGAACGATAAGATTTACTTAACATAGTGTATTCATGCCCAAACAAACAAGCAATAAAGGTTTTAAACTTGTTTGGAGAAGCAAAAATATTCAAA